>JAADVC010000086.1:0-38697 GCA_023334575.1 Pythium volutum | reverse complement strand
TTTCGGCGATAACTTCATCCATAGAGCGAATTTGGATTTGAAACAAACGCCATTCGACGCGGAATGTGATTCGCTATAATCTGGTGTTTTTCGTTGCTAGAAATTCGACGCCGTTCTTAAGTTTTCAAATCAAACGTCAATTTTCAAATACCACTGGCGCAGACTGTAGTATAACATGGTACATGATCTTATATATTTTCCCGTTTAGAGCAAAAACCCATGCACACGGCTGATCAGACACATTTTTGAGGAGCTGTATCTCTTGAACGAGAACGCTAATTGGACAGATTACAGCAGAAATGGTGGAATCAAATGCAGAGGTACCTCGGCTGGTATGGTTCAATCGCTGATAAGGACCAATCCGGATTTCGTAGTTTCTCGTGTATTTTAATCGCCAAATTGGGAGGAATTAAAATACCTCCCCATTTGGCGTATTTTTGGTGCTCTTGACTCAGAGAATGGTGACAACAAAGTGAGAAAAAAGCGTCTGGACCGAAGTGGTATATTTTCCATATTTTTTACTAGTATACGAAGTAGTTTGGAATACCGTAGACATCTTTTATATTTTGAAAAAATGGTAGGTTCCCCTTTGAATAAATTCGCTCAGGCCAAGGTGTTAAAACACCTTGGCGTGAGCGGCGGCTGGATCGTTCTAGATGCTCAGACGACGACAGAAAGTACTCGAATGTCTCCGAAAATGCCTTTACTCAGAAATCTTCCGACATTTGCTCGATTTCCAAGCGGCCCACTATAGTGGCATCATCATTTCACAGTCGAGATACGCGACAGATTGATTGGTGTGTAGACGAGAACTGTTTAGGAGAGAATTTCGATTTATTCTCATCCGGAGTTGCTCGAAATCCAAAGTTGAAAAACACCAAGATTGCGACAAATCGACCAACCTCATTTACCGTTTACCCTCACTTCAACCCACTATGATCTTGAAGCGACGTAGTGTCTCACAAATCACTCAAACTGCTTGAGATCAGCGTTGCTCCACTCCTTGTCGCTCGTGCTGGACTCGTAGTCGGCAACCATGCCTTTGGCCACCGCTCGTGTCGTGATCTATACCGCATCCAAAATGGTCAGCGCTATCAACTACCGTACGTCACCATTTTGTA
This sequence comes from Pythium volutum, assembly GCA_023334575.1. Lineage (NCBI taxonomy): Eukaryota > Oomycota > Peronosporomycetes > Pythiales > Pythiaceae > Pythium > Pythium volutum. The sequence goes on along the minus strand of JAADVC010000086.1, from coordinate 37,576 downwards.
CCTCAACTTACCGACGGGACGATGTAAAGGCCAATCTTCTCCACAGTACGAGCCAATTCTTGACGGTTCAGCAGACCAGGACGGATAAAGCCCGTGCGCGTGAAGCCCAGCGCCTGAATGTTGGCCTCCGCCTCACCCTTGGTTTGAGGGTAGAGAAACCACGAGTTTTTGTTGGCGCCCTACCAAAAACAAATCGACCGTTCAGTTTATGGTGGTGTAGAGTGTGCGGGAGAGATGGAGGACACGCACCGTGGACGTGAGCAGCCCAAAGTATGGGGTGTTCACCTTCTTGCACAGCTCACCAAAGCGTGTCGTGTAGTGAAGGTCCACTGCACAATGTCACCAGCGACCCCATACTGATCGTGAGCTCCACAGCCTAGTGCGAGACAAGACAGTGCTTCCACACGCACCTTTGCGGAAGGCCTCGGCCGAACCGGCGTCTGTTAAAACACATCCGTTTTGGTCAGTCGCAGTCCGTCTTCTGCTTTCGCAACCCGTTCCTTCCCCTACCTTTGCGCGTCGTGCCCAGGCAGCAAAACGCCGCGTCGACCTTGTCGTCTTGCTTTATGTCGCTCTCACTCAGAGAGTCAAAGTCGACGGTGCGGATCTCTAGCTTCCCCTGAGCGGTCGCGGCGTCCAACGACGGGAACGTCGTGGCCCACTGGTCCTGCGGGATGTCGCGGCGCGCGAGCGCAATGACCTTGGCGCACGCGGCCGATGCGACGAGTTCAGCGACGACCTCACGCCCCACGGCGCCCGTCGACCCCACGACCAGTGCCGTGTACGCAGCAGCAGCAGGAGCAGACGTCGCCATTGTTCACGTTCGTGTCTTCGTCTCTTTCTGGTTTCTTCGATCTCGAGACCGTCAGAGGAATACTGTACTAAAGTAGGATAGTTGAATGTTTACATACCCAAGAGTTTTGGCCATCACCACCCCAGGTGTCACCTAGGGACTTTGTCACCCGAATTAGGTCCGAATGTTAGGTCACAAGTTTAGGTCTGACTCCCACTGAATCAGCCTAGTTCGATATTTGCTGGCAGAGGAAAATGAGACTAGCCTAACGACTTCAAGATGTTGAAGAGTCGAGCGGCAGTAATGGCGAAGCCAACGCCACCGCCGTGGCGCGAGACTGACTCGAGCGCGCGCCACAAACACACCGACAGCGAGGTAGCGAGCGCGCTCGTGAGCATCGTGACGTCGAGTGCCTTTATCACGGAAGCGCACGAGTGCGTTCGTGAAACGTACGCAATTTGTATTCTACGCAGCTCTTGGACTAACCCGACTTGTATTGGTTTATCAGCCATGACTTTAGCAGCAGTACTAGTAGCTGCGCGGTCTCGCGACCGTACGAGCACGACCCGGAGAAAGGCTTCACGATGGACATTATGATGATGATGGACATGGCCAAGGTCAGCGCGTTGCGGCGCGAGTTCCAGCAGAAGGACCGCGGGCTCTCAATTGTCGAGTTTGTGCACGTGATGGTGCGGTTCGTACAAGGCACTGAGCGCGGCGGCGAAGAGAACTCGCGTCTGCGCAACCTCTCGGAGCGACAGCTGATTGCCAACCTCTGTGAGCTCTTCGCGCAGATCGACATTAACGGCGACGGCTCGATGGAGTGGGAAGAGTTCACGTCGTTCATTGTCGAGACGGGGCTCACGGTCAAAAGCCACCAGCCCAACTCAATCCAGCACTACCACCACGTGGCGTGGGAAGACCCCTCCAAGCACAGCACGTTCATTGACCATGTGCGTCCCAACACGAATACCAATGGCAGTTGGATACTGATACGGATGGGCTTTTCTTCTGTAGATCTACTACTTTCCGTCCACCGATCAGATCGCGCTCATTGAGAACTGCAGTGCCGTGCTCAAGCTCTACAACACTGATTGTGAGTTTGTGCGGAGCATCAAGTCACCCGAGGGTTTTGTGCAGTGCGCAGAACACATCCCAAAGGTAGATTCACTTCTAGAAGCCGAACCGAGGTGTGGTCGCGTACTGACCCTAGATCTGGTAGCTTGACCAGTACGTGCTCGCGTCGTCCGACCTGCAATTCCGCTTCTACGACGATGCCAACCTGCGGCTCGTCAAGAGCTGCCACACACCGACCTCACAAAACTGCCTCAAGTGGTACCCAGCGACCACGACACTGTTTTCCGCGGGCGTGAGCGGCATTGTGTACGCGTGGGACGCCGAGCGCATGGAAGAGCGCCACCACATGGGCGGCGACGTGCGCGGCAAAGTGCTTACGCGGTCCCATGACGACATTGTGCTCGACTTGCTCACGCTGCCGACGCTCGAGTCGCTGGCATCGGCCAGCATGGACCGCACCATCCGTCTCTGGGATGTCCACACGGGCAAGCACAAGCAGCAGCTCGACGGCCACCAAAAAGGCGTGCGCGCGCTTGCCTACTCGCCCGAGTACCGCTTCCTTGTGTCGGCCGGCTTTGACTTTGACGCGCTCGTGTGGAATCCGTACGTCGATCAGCTCATTCTGCGGCTCCACGGCCACAGCAACAGCCTTTGCGGCGTCGAAATCATCCCCGACACGCCGCAGATCATCACGGCCGACGTCGACGGTATTTTCAAAGTCTGGGACATTCGCAATTTCGCGTGCATGCAGACTTTCTCGGCGGAATCCATGGGCGATGTGAAAAAGATCGTGTCGGTCACGTCGCAGAAGCGAATCGTCGCCGCCGGCAAAAAGCTGAGCAAATTCGACTATGAAAAGCTTGAGAACCCCGAGCTCACGGACGACCACCCCGTGTTTGCGGCGCTGTACAACCCGACGTCGCTGTCGTTCATCACGGCCGCTGGTCGCGACGTCAAGATCTGGGACGCGCGACTGGGCAAGCTGCTCCGTGTGTACCGCGGGCTGAGCCAAACGGATCTCACATCAGTCACACTCGACTGTCGCGAGCGCAAGTTCATTGTCGGCGACCACGGCGGCCTCGTTCAGGTCTTTGACTACCTCAATGGCTCCCACATGAAGTCGTTTGCCTACCCGGAGGTCAACAACCTTGCGCACGCGTCCGAGGTCTCGCGGCTGTGGTACTGCGCCGAGCACATGGCTGTCATTAGCGTCTCGTGGGACGGCGCGATCGACATCCACGACGAGAGCACGGCCGAACGCGGTGTGTTGCTGCGGCGACTCGTCGGTGGCCATGGCGCCGACATCTCTGCGCTCAGCTTTTCGTTTCAGCTCTCACTGATCGCGACTGGTTCGTCCGACGCAACGCTGCAGATTTGGGACTTTGAGTTTGGCCGTTTGGACACGACGTGCATTGGCCACGTGAGCGGCGTGCTCGCGGTCCAGTTTCTAGAGCCGTATCCGCTGCTGCTCTCGACCGACAATGGCGGCAACGTGTGTCTCTGGGGCATGCGCCCGAGCCGCTACAAGGGCAAGTGCGTCTACCGGTTCCGCAACCAGCGCGGCGTCGACGTCGGCGGTGGTCTCGCGTCGGTCAACTGCGTCGCCGTCCACGCGCAGCCGCAACAACATGCGTACCTCGTGGTCGCAGGGGACGACAAGGGCGTGGTCTCGGTCTGGGACTTGCTGCCGATCCTCACCAAACTCGAGGAAGACTACAACCTCAAGCCGCTCGACCGCGCGTGTGAGTGTGTGAACCCACGCCGAAATCTGCGCGTGAACGCCGAGAGCATGGTTCGCAAAGTTCGCAATGGACCCGAGTACGCTGCCTTTCGAGCGAGGGACCCAAGCACGCCCTTTTATATCGCATCGGGTATGCCACTCGTCTCGGGCGAGAGCATCACGCCGACGTGTCGCCACCAGTGGCGCGCTCATAGCGACGTTGTGTATTCGGTGCAAATGATCCGCGAGCCGCTGAGCCTCGTGACGGCGTCGTTTGATCGCCACGTCAAAGTGTGGAGCCTCTCGGGCGAGTGTCTCGGTATCCTCATGCAAGGCGACATGGGGCTCAGCAAGCGTCCGTGGAAGTTTCGCGTCGACTATGCCGCGCGCGAGCGCAAAAAAGAAGAGACTGCCGAGCCGGTCATCGACGACATCCATCGGCTCGCAGACGACGCTGGACACGCGGGTGGCGGTGGGACCGCCGAGGCAGCGATTCGAAGACGACGGCGAGAACGCGCAAAGAGAGCACGCGAGCGGGAACGCATGGGCGGGGGCAAGACGGCGAGAGAGGAGACCCACAGCGATGAACACAACGACGGGGATGATAATGACGACGACGGCGTGTCCACGGCGTCAGCGAGCGTGCTGGAAGAGATAATCCATGCACCACTGCAGCTGCCGCCGGTGCGCGGCTCCAAGCAGACCGTGGCGGCGGCCATGCAAGCGGGCGTGCGCAAGACGCCGCGTCGCGTACCTGTGGGCGTGGCCATGGCCGGCCGCACGCAGATTCTGAGTCCTCGGCAACTGCACGTGCTAAGTCGCGCCGGTTCCATCGGCCAGTCGTCGTCATCGCCGCGTGGTCACGGGAACACGGTTAGCTGAGTCGTCGAAAGTTGCTCGTGGGCGAAACTGGAGATCCTACGGATACCTTAATGGGTAGACTGGACTGTCCGCCACCCCACCCGCGCGTGTTTAGCGCCAAGCAGCTTGTTTCAGTGAGACGGATGCAAGTGATCCAACCATGGGTCCAGCTAAAAACGTAAAAAAACGGAAGAAGTGAGCAGCTTCAGTTTGAGCATTCACTCCGTTGGAGGTGGGTCACATGGGTTGAAATGGAAACGGGTCTGAGATGGACGACCCACTGACCCGTTTAAGGGATTGGAAGATTCTTTTGGTCGACTCAGCCGGTGTGGGTTCTGGTGCTTGGGGTGTTTGCACAACCGCGCTTTAGAAACGGGTCGGGTTGACCCGCCGACCCGTCCGCCGCGCGACACCAGCGGATCCACGGCACCGCACAGCATTGGGGTGCGTGGTCATTCCCGCTTTTCCTTCTGTCGCTTGCCGCGACCGACCTCACGACCAGTACCCATCACCACTACCCATGGACGAGTGCATCCAGGTCGCCGCGTCCTGCGGCGTGTTCGCCATGTGCTCCGAGCCGACGCTGCGCAAGATCTGCGCGCGCGCGCAGCCCGTGGCGTTCCCCAGGGGTCACGTCGTGTTCCACCAGGGCGAGCCGCAGACCGAGATGCTCATGCTGCGCGACGGTCGCGTCGAGAGCACCAAGCTCATCAATGGGCAAGTGCACCAGCTCTCGATCTCGAGCGCCGGCCAGGCGGTCGGCGCCAACCACGCGCTGCTGCGCGACCCAGCGGCCGTGAGCTGCCGGTGCGTCACGCCCGTGAGCGCGTTTACGGTCCAGTCGGACGCGCTCGACGAGATCCTCGAAGAAAAGACGGCGTCGCGTGAGATCATCCACTCGCTGAGCAAGGAGATCCGTCGCCAGGCCTGGCTATTGCAGACGCCGCTGCTCGAGCAGCACGCCAAGCCCACGCCCTACTTTGCCATCTCAGTGGCCGCGGCGCTCGAGAGCTTCTACCGCAGTGCCATGAACTCGCTACTCAACGCGCGGCTCACGGGACAGCCCGTGGTCACCCTTTTCCCCAACATGGGCATGCAAATCCCCACGCGAGTGGTCTACATTAACGGCTTCAAGGGCCTGCGGCACCTCATGGAGAAGCACGTGGACGCCGACCAGTACGAGAACCCACAGTTCGTGCGACTCGCCGAGGTCGTCGCGCCCGGCATCATCATGACACCCGTGAGTGGCATGCTCGAAGCGTTTAACGCCGGCCACATGAACCCCGAGCCGCTCGCGACCCGGTGGATGCGCGGTCTCTTGCCGCGTGCGATGCGTGAAGTGATCTTTGGCATTGGGCTCAACCAGCTCTCGGATTATTTCGAAGAGCGCATCCCCATCCAGTCGAGTCCACTAATCAAGAACGCGATCGCGTCCATGGCCGCCGGTTGTGTCGCTGGGTACCTGTCCCACGTGCCACACAACCTCAGCACCATGAAGCTCATGAACCCGCAAAAGTCGTACCTCACCCACATGAAGGACTTTGTGCGCCACTCGGAATCGCGTGTACCCAACACGATCGCGCCGCGCTCGCGATTCCTCGTCGCCTCGGTGCTCGCCTTGGTGTTCCCGCGCGGACTCACGATTCGAACGAGTCAGATCGTCGGCTCGTTTATCATTCTCAACGGCACGATCAACTCGCTCAAGGACATTGACGTCGACTCGGTCCAGCGCTTCTTTTCACCTACCAAGTACTGAGTATCTGTACTCGTTCACAACAAACCATTTAGAGACTGCGAGGCAGAAACGCCGAGCGCCTGCCCACAGACACACAGACAGACCACCGGCAGTTCGCCTCCCCCACCCCACCCCCCTTGCGTACGCAGTATAGTTTGCCCCTCTTTCTATTTCGCTTCCGTATTTTCCAGTCTTTCTCGTGTCACTCTTGCGATACCGGTAATGAGGTGGCAAGGGGCAGTGGCGGCAAGGGTGATTCGACCACCAGGGCAATCTCGCGCTCGAGACTCTGGCGTGGGACCTGAAACACGTATTGGTACGCGGCCATGTGGCGAAAGAACGTCGAGCTCATGAACGCAACGACGCACGCCACGTCCGACGCGTCCCACAACGAATCGTCACAAGGAATATCAGTGGGTGGCACCATGCTGGCGACGCTGTGGACGCGCACGAGCTGCCGAAAGACGTCGTACACGGTCTCTGCCGATGGAAACGCTCGTGGTTGGGCAGTGTTGGTGGTGGATGCGGCTGCGGTGACTGCTGGATCTACCAATAATGGTGTCGTCGCGTAGCCAAAGACCTCGTTGGCCACGTGCAGCAGCGCGAGCGTCTTGGTTTCGCCGAGCCGCACCTCGTCGAGCGCAAACGTGAGCACACCAAAGCAATAGTCGACCCACACGAGCGACCGCGGATTGGCTTCATAGTGGGCCACGTGCAGCGCCGAGGAAAGCAGTGCGAGCCGCCCGCTTGCGGTCGGCGTCTCGATGAACGCACGCAGCTGAATCGTATTCAGGAGCTTCGGCGCATCGCTCTCTTCCACCACTGCTACTTCCAGCGACGCTACGTCGCTCGTCTCTGGCGGTGGGCCAGCAGCGGTCCTCACAGCGACAGGCTCTGCGGCCTTGGGGGTCTTGGGCACTGCAGCGGCGGCGGGCTTGCCCATGTCTGTCCAATACGCCAACACCAAGTGACGGTTCAGGATTGACTGGTTTGAAAAAAGAACTTTTTGGATTTCGTTTTTTACGCCTGTTTTGCTTTTTTTGGTTGTTGCTCATGGTGCCGCATCACAGAGGTTGAGGTCGGGAGACCCTAGATCTCTTGGTTTAGTGCGTGTAGAGGTCCGAGACGGTCGACGTGATGCCGTTTTCGCCCGTGATCGTGTGCACAAACTGCTCGGGGATCGGTCGCTCGATCATCTCGTCGCTGCCGTCAGCTGACGGGAACGCCACGTTCATCTCCGAGCTCTTGGACGTAACAAACTGCGCATCGCGGCCCTCCCACGACACGTAGACTAGACATCCGTCCGTCTTGTCAATCGCGACCGACGGCACCTTGCCCTTGCACTGCACCTGCACGTTCTTGCAGTTGACAATCTCAATGCTCGACACGGCGTTGTCAAAGAGGAGCTTGGTCTTCTTGCAGCCGTCAAGCACAATGCTCTTGGCCTTGCCCTCCAAGATGATGGTCGCGTCCGTGCAGCCGTATATGTAGACCTGCTGCTTCATGTTGATGTCCGAGACCGTCACGGGCGCACCGCCCACTTGGTTCTCGATGCTCCAGTTGCCGTTGCGCTGCTCACACACGGGCGGCTTGGCAGCCTTGGCCGCCGCCGGCGCAGCAGGAGCCGCTGGCTTCTTGACCGCAACCGGCTTGGGTGCCGGCGCTGCGTCGCCACCCTGGTATTCGGAGCGCCACGTCTGCATGTCCTTGGTCACCTTCTTCAGACCGGCCGTGTGGCCCGCGCTTTGGTCAATGGAGCGAATGCCCGCAAAAACCGAGTTGAGACCGGCCGCAGCAGCAGGCTTCGAGGCCGCCGCCTTCGGGGCTTCTGCTGCTGCTGTGTAGCTGGCCGAGTCGCCGCCGCGCGGGTTCCACGTCACGCCCGTCGTGTGATGCGCCTTGACGTACGCCATGAGCTCTAGCAGCAGCGCCTTGAACGTCGCGACAAACTCGACCTGATCGGGGTTGGACGTTTTGAACTGGACGCGGATCTTGTTGCCGAAAAAGTCCGAGCCACCAACGTAGCTCTCGATGAACGGCTTGGGGGCCGGCTCGACAAGCACCCAGCCGAGCGCCTGGAGGCCTTCGTTGACCATGCTCTGGTGGTTGAAAAAGTCGCTGCGGTTGTCGCGCAGCGTGTTGAGCTCCTTCAAGCACGCCTGAAGGTCTTTGACGTGCTCGGGGTTGAGCGCCGCGGGCTTCTTGCACTGGCTCGCCATCACGAGGTACGCGCGCTGGGCCTTGAAGGCGCGCTCCGTGATGTCGGCCAGCACCGTGGTGCTCTCACCGAGTTTCTCGGCGGCCTTAAGGAACGGCGGGAGGTACTGCGCCGAGTATTCGTCGTACGCGACGAGTTCCGGCGTCAATTCGAGCGTCGGCGCAGCAGCGGCCGGTGCATCGGCAGCAGCAGAGCCGGCGGCGCGCGGGCTGGAGAGCGGCGAGCCCACAAGGCCGAGCTTGGCTTCGACGCGCGCGAGGCGCGAGGTGAGCTTCTCGAGGAGCGAGCCGAGCGGCTTGGTGCTTTCCATGATGAGGGGAAGAGAGAGAGAGAAGAAGAAGAAGAAGACAGTGAGGAAGGGAGACTGCTCGCGTATCAAATGACGAGAGGACCGAAGAGGGGGAGGCCGATGGCATGAGAAGAACAAGCCGACGAAGAAAAAAGAGATCCACAGGATGGAATGAGATAGAGAGGAGATTCAACCAATCCAGTTCGAACTACGAGTTCATTGGATGAAATAGACATATGCGGTTTTAATGGAACATATGTATACTAGACTATACGGTATACGAGGGAGATGGATGTCATACAGCGTGACGAAGTCACTTCACAGCTTCGCAACTTCTCTGGTGACGTGGGTTTGTCAGCTTCGCGCCCCGTCTCTCGTCATCTTCTTGGTTTTTATCCTCCTAAACCCGGTTCCTCTGCTGGTTTTCTGGGAAGGACCGATACCTACCGTACACTCTGGAGCTCTTGGCGTTGACGCGAGCAGCGACTGTGACGGCGCCTGTGGGCCCGTTCACCCACACCTTCTTTGTCGTCCTCGTCTTCTTTGCTTGTGCCCACTTGCAGATTCGCAGATTCGCTCCATGGACACAGACCCGCTCGCCTGGCCGTCCACGCGCCGCCGCGCCCCCATGCCGTCCAACAAGTCGTGTGCTGCCCCCGCCAAGACGCCTGCCACCGCCGCCACCATCACCGCCGCCATCCCTGCGGGCACCAAGATCAAGTCGTTTGACCAGCTCCACGCCGAGGGCTTTGCGTACCTCGCCGACAACTCGTACATTCGCTCGGGCTATCGGCTCCACTACTCGGTGAGCGAGTGCTTCTTCTCGCTCTTTGAGCTCCACAATGAGACGCTCAATGTCTGGACGCATCTCGTTGGCTCGTTCATCTTTGTGAGTCTCATGGCGTACCTCACGCTCTCTACGAGTGCGCTCGGGCTGCGCGCCGGCCCTGGCGGTGTCACGGGTCTCGAGGCGCTGCCGGTGAACGCGTGGTGCTACGCGCACCAGCCGCAGCCGCAGCTGTACGTGGCTGGCGGCCACCACACACCGCGATTGTTGTTCGCGGCGACACTTGCGGAACTCTGTCCCCCGCGCACACGCGGCGCCATTGTGCCCGCGGCGACCCAGCGCCGCTACTACGAAGTCGCAAGTGTGCTGCTCGAGCACAGCCTCCACCAGATCCCGAGCCTCGAAAAGTTTTACGCCGTGCTGGGCGAAAACGTCGACGATTGGTCCCACGGCGTGGCCGCGCACATGGCTGGCATGCAGCGCGAGATCACGCTGGTCAAGGAGCGGCTCAGCCACGTCACGGACGCCACGCAGATTGTGGCGTTGCGCGAGTCGCTGAGCCACCGCGTCGAGGGCTTTTCGGCGTTTCTGCAAAGCGTCGCGAGCAACGTGGGCGCCGACGTGCCCATGAAGTATGCGCTGGACGAACTCCACGGCCTGGTCGACACGGTCAAGAACGGCATCCACGTGATTGCGCGCGTCGACACGCACCACGTGCCGCACTGGCCCATCTTCGTGTTTATGGTCAGCGCCGTGATCTGCCTCACGTGCAGCGCGACGTTCCATTTGCTGTTTGTGTACAGCAAGCCGGCGTATTTCTTTTTGTCGCGGCTCGACTATGCCGGTATCACGATTTTGATTGCCGGGTCGTTCTATCCGATGATCTACTACTCGTTCTACTGCCACCCGACGATCTTGCGGCTCTATCTCACGGCCATTACGACCATGGCGGCCATCACGTTTGCCATCACGCTCATGCCGGCGTTCAGCACGCCCAAGTTTCTCGTGTTGCGCACGAGCATCTTTTTGTCGCTCGGGTTTTTCGGGCTCGTGCCCATTGGCCATCTCATTTGGCAGTTTGGGCTCTTTGACCCCCACGTGACGGTCATGATTGGCCCGCTCGTGCTCATGGGGCTGCTCTACACCATGGGCGCCATCATTTACGCGACGCGGTTCCCCGAGCGGTTTTACCCGGGACGCTTTGACGTGTGGTTTTCGAGCCACCAGCTCTGGCACATGTTTGTGGTCGCGGCCGCGCTCGTGCACTTTGTGAACGCCATGCAGCACTATGAGTGGCGATGGAACACGCACTGCGACGTGTAGAGAAACGAGGAACAGTGAGAGAACCTTACACACAAAAAAACACATACACGATGCAGAACGCCGCTAAGAATATACTACGCAGATACACAATCCCCATTCTACGCCTTCTCTCTTCCTTCTTGGCGTATGGCGTCGTCTCTGATGCCGGCGTCGCCCTCCCACGGCGGTCAGCCCCACGCCGTCGTGATCTCGACGCAGTGCTCGTTTGAGACCGCGCAGGCCTTCCACACGGCCGAGCTCGCACTGTGTGATCGTCAGCGCGCGTCGTCACCTGTAGCGAGAGACATTCGCCGTCTTCCCACCAAGTTTACGGCGCCGCCGCCGCTGGCGTCCGCGTCCGTAACGCCAGCGTTCGTCACGTCGGTCCAGAGCCCCAGCCAATTCTCTCTCAAGACGGACGCCGCCAGACGCAACGACCACGCCAAGACGCCCTACAAACCGCCAAGCGACTTTGCCCATCGCGTCGCGTCGCCCCCGCACACGTGGTTGCGGCCAGAAACCGACTTTGTCGCCAAGTTTCCCGTGCCGAGCACGCAGGACTTGAAGAGCCGCACGGCGCTCGACCAAGACGGCTTCTTTTGCTCGCCCTCGCCGTCTTCCTCCTCCTTGCATCATCAACGTCTCGCGGCCACGCAGCTCGTCGCGTCAGACCACCCCGACGCACGCCGTCCACGCACTTTGGTCTCACCGCACCCACGACCAGCGTTCCAGTTGAGCGTGCCCCACACGACCCGCAAGAGCGCGAGCGTCGCGCTGCGGATCGAGACGCTCGTGGACCAAGACGGTCTGCTGCCGCAGCTGGACGAGGTCCGGAGGCACCAGTTTCGCGAGGACGAGAGAGAGACCGCGTCGTCGCTTGCTTCACCGGGGCCGTTCCGCGCGACCTTCAAGCCGGCGCCGTCGCTGCGACCCTTGGGCAGCAGTGGGGATTAAATAAATGCAGGATCCTCTCATGGCGCGGACGCGTCCGCTCTTGTTCGCCAGGCTGCATATAAGCACATACAGAATTTTAGCTCCCAAGAATGAAATGAACGAATGAACGGGGGTTCAAACCACGCACGGTCCGTGGAAAAGTCGAATTGATCGCGGCGCGCGGCCTCGTGGACGGCCTCGAGCCCCGAGAGCTGCACGACCGGCAGCTCGGCGCCGCTGCTCTCGCGGGATCGCGGCGGTGTCGGGGTCTTTTTCTTTTGCTTTAGTGTGGTCCTGAACAGAGACCCACGCGGCTTCTTGGGGGTCTTTATCGCTTTGGCGGCAGTCGCAGTTGCTGCTTGTGGTGGTGCTGGTGGGGTAGACGCCACGCCCATTGGGAGCTGCCCGTCGTCCATGCTCGCGCGCCGAGTACGAAAGAGACTGAAGCGTCGACTGAGCGACTGCGAGAACGAGCCGCGGCGCTGTCGTCCAGTCGACTGCTCTGATGACTGCTGTTGGTCTTGCGGTTGCCATCCACTGTCCCGAGTAAAGTCGAACCGCTCGCGCTCAGTCGCGACGTGGATCGCCGTCAGCCCCGCCAGCGCCGTGCGCTCGTACGGCTCGACCGTTGGCGCTGCTGTAGGTTCGACGGGTGGTTCAGGGGTCTCACCTGATGGCAGCAAAGGTGGGGGATCCCGACGCACGAAATAGCCCACGACGGCTCGCTCTTCCTCCTCCTCCTCTTGTTCCTCTAGTTCCTCTTCCTCCTCATCTTCGTCAGCCACCTCCACGGGTATCGCCGCCGCCTCTGCCGTCTCGGGCTCGAGCGACTCATCTCGCCTACGAAGCGCCGTGTTCAGCCGCCGCAGTAACGCCAGTCGCTCGTTGTAATGACCCGGCGCGGCCTCAGCGTCCTCTTCCTCCGCATCTCGGTCATCTTGATCGCCTGCAGTCTCCAATGCCCTCCGCTCCGCCTCTCGCAGCAGGGCGATATCGCCCTGAGCTCCTCCTCCTCCCCCACTACCACCTTCTCCTTCTCCTCCGCCAAAGTACTTGCCGACCAGGAACGCGTGGCGGGCTCGCACTTGCTGCACGTCTCGACTGTGGGACGGTACGACCAGCCACACCAGCTCGACGGCGACGTACGCGGCCAGCGCACTCGCGAGAAACGCGCCGACGCGGCGCACGTCACTCCACGCCGAGTAATTGTCGGCCACAAAGTAGAGCATTGCGAGGTTCACGACCGCGGCCAGTGCGAGCACGCCACGCACGCACAGCGTCCACGGACCAATGCCGCCGGCCGGGTCCGGTGCGGGCCGCTGCAGAAACAGGCACAGGTCCAACGCATCGAGTCGCAGCTCGAGCGCGCACTCGACAAACGCGAGCAGTGGAGCGAACGGAAACACACTGGAAAACATGGCCACGAGGCCGAGCTGCACGACAATCTCGGTGTAGTCTTCGTACGAGCCGCGGTACGGCTGCAACGCGAGCTCGCTCTCGACCGACGCTGCGGTCGTAAACGTCCCCCGCAGACTCTCCTGGAGCAGGCCACGAACCATGAGCAGTACGTGGGAAGTGATACGCGTGATAAACACCAGCGCCAGCAGCAGCTGCAGCTCGACGACGACGCTGACGTGGGGCGCGATGTGCGCATGGAAGGCGTTGATCCAGCCACGGAGCAGTGGCGGGCCATCACTATGAGGAGACGTGCGGTACAGCACAAACGCAATTAGCAGCAGCGGTCCGTACGCGTTGAAGAACTGGAGCGCACCCACTTTGGCGATCACGCCACGCTGAAAGTCGCGCTCGCTTTGGTAGTTTTCCCACTCGCTCAGGCGGTGCGCGAGCGCCGAGATGGCGTCGCCGTTCCAGAGCACGAGCAGCGCGACCGCGAGGCAGCATCCGCCCACTGCGAGTCGCAGGCCGAGCCACGGTGTTAAGAGTCCCTGCGCGAGAAGCAGTACAAGACACACGACGAGGTGGACGCCACCGGCGAAGCAGATGAGAAGCGCCGACGTGAGCTGCCGCTGGATGCGGATGCGGCCCGGGAAATGGATCTCGATCTGCTGTGTGATGGGGTTGCGACGCCGCACGCCGCGGAAATTGGCGCGGTCCGGTTGTTCGGCGTCTTCCTGATTGTGGTCGTCCATGCCCCACTCGAGCTGGTAACAGACGCTGCGGCGCTCCCAGCTCTTGGCAAACGCCGTGCCCCACGCGACGACTGCGAGACCAAACGCAGTGGCACTAGAAGACAGCGTGAACGTTGGCGTTTGCTCCTGCTCCTCCTCTCCACCCGAGCAAAACGTGAGAAGCGCTTGGAGAGACGACACGTCGAGCGTCTGCGTGGCCTGCAGCAGCGCCGTCACGAGCGTCGCGAGCAAGAGCCACTGGCTGTAGAACGCGAGCCACGCAAAGTAGAACGCGAGGCACTCGCCAAAGTAGTCGCGCACAGCCTGGAGCGGCTGGCGGAACGGTGAGAGGCGACCCAGTGTGTTCCGCAGCCAGTGCGAGTCGGGTGCCCACTCGCCCGGCAAGTGCTGTGGCCGCCAGAACGTGACCCACGACGCGAGCAGCGACTCTCGCGACGTTGTGTCAAAGCGGCTCGCGCTGTGGAGCTGCGTGAACGCGTGGATGAGACCGTGGCGCACCATGATATTCAAATCGAATTCGGCGTCCAAGATGCCGCGCGTGAGCCGCAGGCAGTCGATCGTGCGCAACACGGCCGCACGCCGCTGCTGCGCCGTCGCCGCCGTGTCGAGTCGGTTGGGGTACCGTTTGTAGAGGTACTGCAGCTGACGCTGCGGCCGGTACTCGACAAACGGCGCGTGGCGGTTGGCGGCCACTAACGCCCCGCGCCGCCAGCGATGGATCCGCATGAGCGCGTGGACGCGAGCCGAGACGCTGCCCAGCGACTCAGTCGGAAAGATCTCGGCTTCTTTTCGCGTAATCACGCCGTGGAGCTGGAGCAGCTTAAACTTTTGGTGGACACTGTGCGCGTCCAGCAGCTTGGCGTCGCTTTTGATCTCGCGCGGATCTTTCCAGAACGCGTCTCCGGGGTCCACGGCGTCGGCGAGTTGCAGTTTGTAACTTGGTCCGCACTGGCACAGCGTCGTCATGAGCAGGTTGTCGGACGCAAAGATGCGCGCGAGCAGCTTCGTGCCGTCGCGGGAGACGCTCAGGTTGACGTCCAGTTTGCACTGCACAGTCAGGCGCCGCAGCACGAGCGTGCGGACAATAGCTTTAAACTGGTGCGTGAACATGACACTTGCGTCGGTCTCCGCTACATGGACAGAGGTCATTTTGACCCACTCGGCGTCAAACGCCTGGGCTTCCGCCTGCAGTGTTTGCGCGTCGGTGCGTTTCATGGTTGAGAGGTACGTGCGACGTGCGTCAGCAAGTGAAAGAGTCGCGTGCTTCCAGCGCTTGGCCTTGGCGGTAAGCTCATCGCTTTTCTGCTGCTGGAGGTCTTCGATGGAGAGCTTACTTGGGTCGTCCTTGGGCGACGAGTAGCACAGACGCGCCACAGCGTTTTGCAGCAACGCGCGCACATTGGACAGCAACAGCCACACGAGCACGACAGTCTGGGCGACCATTATCCACGAGAGCAGCACGAGTGAGCGCTGTGCGGTCGCACGCAGCAGCGCCGCGAACTCGCCCTGACAGGCCGGCGACTCGTCTAGCGTGACGTGAGCCACGCCGTGCGGATTTGCGGATGGAGATCCATCCGTCATCACACACACGTGGAGACGCCAGTGCTTCATGGGCTGGCAGGTCTGTTGAAAGACTGTGTCGTAGGCGTCGTGGAGCAGCCCCGGCAATGGCGACGTCGACAATGACTGACACAAGGCGGTGAGACCCGACGTGACGTACGACTCGAGCGCGAGTCCGCCGACCAGCAGCGACTTGACGAGGTGCTGTTTCCATAATAAGACTGTGCACAGAGCCACCAGCACTTGCAGGACGCCAAAGGTGGCGACCAGCACAAGCGTCCACGACTCGGTGGCGCCGACGAACGAGCACGACCTGAGCAGCGTGAGACTCATGGCCGTTAGCAGTCCGCCCGTGACTGCGAGACCCAGACACGCGGCGCGCACGATCCCAAAGAACGAGACAGGTAGAGCGAACCCATTGGCTGTTTCTTTTCCATTCGGCTGCTTGGGCGTGTGCTGACGGCGCCGTCGCTTGCGCTTGCGAGAGATCGCGTCGCGTCCACTGCTAGAACTGTTGGTTGTGGTGCTGGCGTCGCCATCGTCTAAGTCTAACTGGTCGATCCACAGTACGAGAAGCACCAGTGTCATTTGCGCAGCCATGACCACGAACGCGCCCTTGAGAAGAAGGCGCAGAATCGGTTCAATCTGGAGATGGGTCGACAGACACGCTTGCGTACATTCCTGTGCTTTGGGCTCCCACAGAGGCGTGAAAAAGTCGGCCTTGTCCACCGCACTCGACTCGTCTTCATTCTGGCCACCGCGATCGCCGCTCGCTGGTTCCTTCACACAGTGGCGCTCGAGCCACAGCAAAAACCATGCTGGTCCGTCCACAAAGAAGCGGTGCCACAGCGACGGCGTCTCGCCGCCGTTCAAGACGAGCTCGATCTGTGCATCCTGGAACATTGACCGCGGTTGGTCCATCGCGAGCTTGAGCTGTTGCTGGCTGAAGACCACAGCGTCGATCTCGTCCAGCAGGAACACAACCCCACCAATAGACACGGGCAGCAGCAGCACGCACCCACGCAGAAGAAGCGGACTCTGCAGCCGCACCGCTAGGACGAGCATGGCGTTCTGGAAGAGGATACCGGCGGCGATCGCGGACGCGGACGTGAGCTCGCGTGGGTCGAGGTCGTCGCTCGTGGGGGTGACCTGGAGGCGGTAAACACCTGCGAGCCCGGCCAGCGCTGCCAGCGCCATCAGCACGCTCAACCACGAGAGCGCAGATGCCGTGTATTTAGCCAGAGGAGAGGCGCGTTCGTCACGGTCCGGTGGCGCGTCGCGGTCCAGCATGCGCTGCAGATACGCATCTTCACGCCGCTCGATCGAGTCGGTCATCTCGAGCATGCCGGCGAGCTGCACATCAAATGGTCCACACAATAGGTCAAGATGACTGCCTATCTCCATGCATCGACAGAGCAATGCACCTTGTCCTTGGACGGCGCGTTGCTCAGCGGAAAGGCCACGACGTAGTAGTAGCGCCACGGCTTCTTGCGCGCCATCGTCGCGGCCGCCGTGGACGCCAGCGCCGCCGCGGGAGGCATGGCTTTCGTTGGGATTCTGCCGCCGAGTCGTCGTACGTGTGGAGCATGTGGGCCGTCGTTTGAGCGCGTCCCGTCAGGAGAGATGGATCTGCTTGCGTGTCGGAATGGAAAAAAAAGATCGCTGGCGACCTTTCGCATTGCGCAACCTTCGTACGACAATCAAGTGCATTGTAGAACCTTCACGCAACATTCCAGAAATGACAGTTGTGGTGCAATTCCAATGACGAAGATGTTGGTGATGGTCAAGGTGCTCTACTTTGCGTCGATCCGCGAGGCCGTGGGCAAGCGCGAAGAGATGTTGGCGCTGACGCGTGAACCAACACGAGAAGAAGGAGGTGACGCTAGTGACGCGTGCTTCACGCTCGCGAATGTGCGCCAGCGGCTCTGCCAATTGTATCCGGACGCGCGCGACGCCATTGAGCAGATCACGCTCGCGCGCAATCTCGAGTACGCGTCGGACGACACGCGTGTGGCCGACGGCGACGAAGTCGCGCTCATTCCGCCCATCAGTGGTGGCTAGGCAACTAGAGGCAATAAATACCATGGATGGGATCGATCCACCGTGTTTTTCATTCATTCTCTTGGGTCGTTCCCACTCACATACACACTCTAAAACTTCATCGACGTCAGCGCCGGACGAGCCGCCGGACCGACCGTCTGCCGGAAAATCGCCTCCAGATCGCGCGCGGCGCGGCCACTCATGCTCGCCACGGCGGGTCGCGCGACTGTGGCCGCGGCCGCTGCCGTCAGCAGCGCTGGGCGCGAGCGACGCAGACTCGCGAGCCACTTGGCAGCCTTATAGAGAATGGTGATCGCGACCATGCTCACCATAAACTGGAATATCCGCACGCGTCGCTTACGGCTCTTCTCTTCTTCCTCCGATAGTGTCGTTTCACCTGCAAACACGGATTTGGTCAGGAAACCATCATTTTCCCCCAACAACATCTAGTTATCCGTACCGTGGCGTGGGTGGCCCGGTGGGAACATGGGCGGACGCGGTGACACCATGGCGGCCATGCCCGCAAACATGGCGCCTATCCGCTCCACGAAATTCACAAAACTACCTGCAAACGCCAATAACAACATCCGGAGTAAATCGACTGCCGACCAGCACATCACCCGGCCCCACTCAAAACGCACCTATGCAAAAGTTGAGCGCCTCGGCGTTCATGCCCAGCATCTACAGTCACAAAAGAGTATATGTGTGAGTCATCATTCAATCCCCAACATCAAATATGCCCATGAGACGCGCGGTATTCGTACCTCTGTGATTTGGCCAATGGAGCCGACCATTTGATTGAAGCTGTTGAGCCAGCCCATGCCGCCATTCGGATCCATACCACCGTTCATGCCGTTCATGCCGCCCATCATGCCACCACCGTAACCTCCCATGCGCGAGTATCCGCCGCCGTAACCCCCATAGCTGCCCATGCCGCCATAGCTGCTCATGCCGCCATAGCTGCCGACACCGCCGTACCCGCCGCCGTACCCACCGAGGCCGCTTCCATACGTGCTGCCGTAGCCGCCTGCTCCATACGTGCTTCCATAACCGCCTGCTCCGTACGTCGACCCCATACCACCATAGGCGGAACCCAGGGTGTTGCCGTATGCGCCGCCGCCAGCGAGACCCGTCGAATTGTAGCCGTTCGCAGCGGCGCCGTATCCCCCTCCGCCGACCAGCGATGACGCCGCCGTCGAAGGCGCGAGCGCATTCGCTGTGGACGCACCGAGTGATGTAGCCGCGGCTCCCAACCCACCAACGGTCGCATTCTCCACGCCTGTAGACACGGCTTTCGTGAAGAACAAAAAACAGCGTCAGCTTCAGACGGTCCTGTCAAAACACCCAGTCCCTTCTTAGAAGAACGCACTCGATCGCATCGCCGGTGCTGCACTGGCGGACGCCGCTCGTTCCCATGGCTTGGCGGGCGCGGGGGCCGTCGCGCCGCTGGGCGTCGTTGTGGAGGCCATCACGTTCTCTCTCGCACGCTCTTTCTCTGGGTTCTCTTCTTGGTTGAGGTTGGAGGTGTCCAGGTAAACAAAACCAATCAGCCACAACAATACCAAAATAAGGTACGGAATGTTTGAGAACAGGACGACAAAGTGTCTGAACAAGGTGGATTGTGAAACGAAACAAGGTACACTACTTGACGAAGCGCCACAGGTTGAAGTTTCCTCCACTGGAGCGGACAGACCATGAGCGACAGCGAAGGCGACGTAGCGGGCACGGCGCTGCCCCGCCAAAAGTCCATCTTCTCCACCATGAACCGGTACGTTTCTTTCCACCCCATTCGTCTCCCAGAAGTGCACCCCGTCTCAGGGATTCTCGGACACTCTCCAGCGTGCGCAACATGAATCATCTGCGCGAGAAGTGGACGGCACGCGCCAAACTCTCGAGCAGCAGCGGCAGCACAGAACTCGAGTCGTCAGCGTCCGGCGCCGCAACATTAGTAGTAAATCTTAAGAAGCGAGCGGCAGCGGCGTCGGCGGCCTCTTCTGTCTCGCGGTCCGCGGATACGACGACCGCACAAGTCGCCGAAGCGGCTGTTACCCCCATGATGACACCCATGGAAGCTCAGCGCTTCGCGGCGCTCTCGGCGTGGATGCAACGCTCCGGTCTGGTGGTACCCGCATCTGTGAATAGCGGCGACGCATTTGATAAGCTGTACGCGTCGCTGGACGAGATGGAGGCCGCCCTCACGCGTGAGCTCTCACTGCTGTGGCCGTCGCCCGTGATCGAGAAGACGGTGCGTGCCCACAGTGGAGGATCTAGATGATTCGTGGCTCAGGCTGATGGTTGGTTGAGCGTAATGTACTATACAGCCACCACGCGGTCCACGAGTGTCCTCGCTTGCCGACTACATGGTCGTGATTGGTCCGGACGTGGCGGACCTCACAACCGAAACGAACTGGCTTGGGCAGGAGAACGTGTTTGAGGCGACCGTCGTCTTTGCGCACCCGCCGCAAGCCCAGTTTAACGCGGAATGCATCGAGCAGTTCTGCTTCCCGCGTGGCGTCCACACAGACAACAGCGCCACGCGCACACCAGACGCCGCCGACGAGTTTTTTGTGCTCGTGCTTTCGGGCGGAGGCGACCAAGGACAGAGTGTGCAGTACGCGTGCTGTCTGCGCAAGCAGATCGTGGTCAGCGGATCAGTCGCGAGCAATCCAGCCACCGTCAGTCGCGCGGTGGCTGTCTGCTATGCGGTCGTGGTGAGTGTGCCGTGGATCCCGTTCTACCACCAGCTCTTGCATCATCTTGCTGGTAAGTAAACAGCGAACAACGTGGCGTAGTGGCTGTACATGTGGTTGGTAATCATGATGTTGAATGTTTGCGTAGCTCGTCATCAAGAGGAGCTCTGGAACGTCAAGAGTGAGCAGGCCCAAAGCACTATCGTTCCAGACACAGTGCGTGGACTCTCGGAGGCGGAATGGCGATTGGAAAACGCTCACCAATATGTTTTTATCTGTGATAACAGCTCGCACAGCACATTGACTCGATGATGGGTGCGCTCGCATCCATAGAGCTCCCTGCCCGGGGACTGGAACTCCGCTTCACGTTCCCTCCGGATGCATTGTTCACGTGTGTACGACCACGCGTCGACAGTGGTGCGCCAGAGACCGTCGCACTTCTCCTGGATTGGGCGACGCGCCAGCTCTTGTCGGTTCTCACCGTCGAGCGCGTAATCATGGTCATTGGATTGTTACTCGTGGAGATGAAGGTCATTGTCGTCTCCAATAGCATGCCATTGCTGTCGGCGGGAACCGTCGGTCTAGCCGCACTGCTGCACCCTCTCTCATGGGCTGGACCGCTCATCACAATTCTCCCGCCGGCTTTACACGAGTATCTGGAGGTGGATGGTTTGCAGACCTTTGGTTCCCCTCGGTTGGAGTAAGGCTGACATGTTCATGTTCATATAGGCACCAGTACCATTGCTGTGTGGCGTGGATGTGCTGCCGGATCCATCCATTCTGACCAAAGGCACCGCAATCCTCATGATGGAAACGGACGAGATTCAGCTGCATCCAGAGGATGAAGCCCAAATCGGTGCGCTCCAATTTCCTGGGAGTGAAGAATTGTCTCGCCAGCTTCGCGCGTTTAGCGATCGGCTTCTCAAAGTCTCGGCGAGTGACCAGTCACATATTGTGGTCGCCAACTTTGTCGCGCGACGGATTCGATGCAAATTGCAAGACCTGCTAGAGCTGTGTGCGAGGGTGAACCCGTGCAATGCCTACGCGTGCATGAAGCAGGAACAGCTCTCGCTCTCGGAAACACTGTTCCTGAAGTCGTTCATGCAGTCACAGATGTACCAAAAGTACAGCGACGACCAACTCCCGAACGAGCAGCCGCGGCAACCAACCGATACCCCAGACGGCCTGCCTCCAGATGACACCAAAGTGGATCCTCATTGTGAGCCAGTTCCAGTTTCAAGACTCTTGGAACCGCTTGCATCTTCCATAAGAGATGTGTTCATGTTGGCGATGACGGGCTCATGCTCACCTACTCGTAGTCAGCGTCCGGCATCATCCAATGGAAACAACCTAGACCTCCACGAGCCAGACACGGGGATCCGAGACGAAGAAAAGTGTCTTGAAAATTTTGTGGAGCAGCTCTCAGTCAAGTCCTCACAGAGCAGCCATGCCAGCAGCTCGAGCAATTCGCGTAAGTGATGGACTTCGCCGATTTGGGATCTTGGTGATTATTGACGACGTCTGTTCTGAATAGCCTATGAGGGATCAAGTGCGGAAGGTGAACAAGAAGGCTGGCAGTCGCGCACTGAGAACACACTGAATCAAAGCGTGCTGGAGAATGTGAGACTCACCCAGCGAGCCTTCGGCTCACATGGAAGCCACGCCACCCATGGCAGCTGTGGCGATTCTGAAACTTTCTACTGTCTCCATGCCGAGCTTAAGTCTCAAAGTACACCAGCGTCTCCGGACAAGCCACTCGGCAACCAGGACCCTCGCTGCCAAGATGATTCTCATCCCAACGCGACACGAAGTATGCCCGACGTGCTGGTCGTTGTGGAAGCAAGAAAGCCACCTACGCGAGCTGATGCTGAGACTCTCGTTTCAATCTCGAATGTGACGCCCATATCACCAGAGGTCAACGACAGCGATGACCACGCTCAACGGTTCGCTCGAGAACGCCATGATCTGTATCATGAACAAGCGGCCATGAAAATCCAAGCCACTTGGAGAAACCATCGACAGACGATGCGCACAATGCATCGAACAGCGTCATCGCGTGCGCTCAGTGCGGGGAGTGTTCGAAGTGCGAGCGAGACGACAATCCCGACATCGACTAGCGACTGGACGCCAGCCGAGCTCCATTTTGGCACGATGCTGTCCATGGTACGTGGAGCGATCCATCGACGAGGCACGCAAGTGTCGATGACTGACATCCAATCCTACTAGCACACGGAGCGTGGCAAACTTATCAATATTCGGGTACGCCTCGGGGAGTATGCTACTGATATACAGTGGTTCCATGAGGACAAGCTGCGTGGCAGTATTCCTCTGGTCGACATCCAGGAGGTCAAAGCGCGCGACGGCACGATTATCATCCAATCGTCGACGAATACGCAGCTCACCTTTGTCGTGCCTTCCCACGGCGCCAGTGGGGTGATGGCCTTCTTTCAAGGCCTCCATCGTCTCGCGACGAGCTCGTTTAGTGGTCTTCCGTCGCCCACGCCATCGATTGGAAGTAGCGACCACAACAACAGCCACACGCCCATGATCTCCCATCAAGAATCCGTTCGCGTTGAACCACCCACGGTGATCAAAGAGACTTTGCCGCATCACGAACGCAGGCGAACGCTGCTTGAGAACGAAGCTGAGACGTTGGCATTTCTGAGTTTTAGCGACACCATGCGACGAGGCATTTTGGTGCTCAAGGTAGGAGGAGATCGAGTGTGGAAATGTCAGCGTCTCTACTAACGATCTCTTGCTTACCCTCAACAGCACGGTCGCATGGGAAGACCACACGCCAAATTTCTAGTGTGTGACAGCTCACTGCAACTTCTCTCGTGGATTGATCCAGCGGTCACCAATGCGGGTTTCAAACCACCATCGCAACAAGCGCGTCATGTGAGTCGCGTGGACAAGAAGGGGCTCCGCTTCGACCACATTACGGAACTGCTGCGTGGCAAACGCACGAGGGTGCTGCAGCGGTCGACTGCGGATCGCAGCAACGCCGAGCTGTGCTTTTCCATTGTCACGAGGACCCGGACACTTGACATTGAAGCGTTTTCACGAGAAGACTTTGCATTGCTGTTTGAGGGCATACAGCAGAGAATGGCGGCTTGTACGTCACGTCGAGAGTAGCGAGAACGTTTCGACCAGGCTCCGTATGTCTTTCCTGACGACTAACTTTCGCTTGTCACTCGATCCGTGTTGCTGGTGAAAGAGAGTTCCTCCGGGTTGACATGGCCCGTGAACACGATCTCGTATCGCTTGACGCGCGTCTTCATCTTTCTCACGACGTCATCCGTACTAAGCTCAGCACTGTCACTTGACGCTATCGCTGATTCCAACGCAGTCTTCAGGGATTTGAAGTGATCGTGGCTGTGAAAGCAGATTAAGTATTAGCGTCGACTGAAAAATAATCCATTCCATGCAATCACTTCTCACCTCAATGGCGATTTCGCCTCAACTGGGTCCTCGTCATCCATCTTCGCCCTCGCAGAGACGCCAAGTCGCACAGCGTCCAGCAATTGTTGGAATGCATCGCGGTCTAGCGTGCGAATGAGCGTCTCTACTCGCTCCCGCAACGCTTTGCGATTATCCAAGTCGGCGCCATTCGTTTCGGCAGAGGACCCAGCAACTGCGAGCGCCGTGCGCCAGTCCGCCACCGGCATCAGCTCGTCGTCTCCGTCTCCATCACATCTTGTCGCTGCTTGGTGCCAAAACGTCGCAAAGTGGCGACGGATCTGCGCGGCGTGGTTGGCGAAATCCACGATCCGCACGCTGCGTTTGTCCGGATGAACTCGGTTTAGTCGGCTCAAAAGCTGGACGGTCTGGACGCTGGAGCGCAGGTAGCGGTCGATGTACATGCAGGTCAAGAGCGGGTCGCTATAGCCCGTGTCGAGCTTGTCGCAAACGATCACAATGTCGCTGGACGCGAGCGAGAGGTGCTTGGGGTTGAGCGATTGCTCTGTCACACTTCGAGATAAGCCACTCCCCTCCGTCGTAATGGTACCACTAAACACCGCAAACACTCGCCAGGAGGACCGCCTGCGCCAAGAGAAAAAGAAAAACGTCAGCCCACTTCCACGAGATATTTTCCACAATCCCATCACGTACTTGTTCTCAACGAACGTGGTGATGAGCTCATAGTACCGCACAACGTCCCTTCGGCTGCGCGTGACAATCATACACTTTAGGAGCAGAGTCAACAGTCAGAACCGAAGACAGCGTGAGCCTTCCTTCCACCACACTCACCTTGGCCCGACTCCACACGGCCCGTGCCCGCTCAAAGTCCTCCATCATGTAGGCGCTCTTGGCCTTGAGCACGTCGACGCTGTCGCTGGCGGCATCCATGACGAACCGCATGGCTTTGGTCTCGACGAGCTGCTGCTGCACGTCAGGCGGAATCGACAGCTCGAGTTCGCACCGCACACACGCATAGTGCTGGAGCACGTCGACAATGCGTGCGTCCGCCACCGCGCGTGCCATGGTATAACAGTGGAATGGTCTTAGACATTCATCGTCACCACTCGACCCAAAGAGTCGCAGGGCCTCGACATTCGGCGTCGCTGTAAACCCTACAAACTGAAGGTCCCACAAACGGTGAGGAATGCGTCCAATCAGATAAGCAATCAACAGAGCAATAAAAACGCACCGTGACTGGGCTCTCGTCGCTCTCGTCCGACGCATTCATGACCGCTTCGATCGTGTGCCGCGTGGCCGCCGTGTGCGATCGATGGGCTTCGTCCGTGATGATCGCGATCCGCGAAAAGACGTCGCCGTCGCCATCACTGGACGCCACCACATGACCATGGAGCAGCCGCGTGAGCAGTACCTTGTTCTTTGCGAGCAATCCGATCTTTTGAATCGTGGAGACAATCACGCGCTGCTGTGGTGGGTCGGCTTCACCTTGCGAAGGCGGAGCGAGCAGCCCGGCCAAGTGGTTGATGCTCGTCGCGCGGTGGATCGCGTCAATGCCGTTGCGGCGCAGAAACCGCTCGACGGAATCCCCCACTTGCTCGTCCAACTTGATGCGGTCGATGAGCAACACGACCGTGTGAAAACGGCGCTTGTTGGCGTCGCGCGCGTACAGCAACTGATGCGTCAGCGCAGCGATCGTGACGGTCTTGCCCGAGCCCGTGCTGTGCTGCAGCAAGAAGCGATTCGCACGGGATCCATCCTACACAGGAGCATTGGTGTGAGCCCCGATACAACTGGTCGGTCGGTATAGCAAGACGTCGTACCGATTGCTGCAGCGGCTGCACAAGTGCCTCGAGCAGTTTCTCCACAGCGTCCACTTGATGGGCCCACGGCGCAAACGCCTTGCCGCCAACGGACGCTCCTGCACGCATGCACCGCGCGATCGCTGCACGGCGGTCGTTGATTACTGCCGTACGCTCCGCGATCTTCTGCGGCGCCGCAGTCTTCGGCTTGGCGTTGGTAGCGACTGGGTCGTCGTCGTTATTCGTTTCGCGCTTGCGCTTCTTTGTGCATCGCTGTGCGTCCTCGTCGGCCTCCGCCGTCGTTGCAAGTGGCGCCGTCGCGGCCTGCGTGGGTCGCGTCCACTGTGTCTGCTGCGTGTGCGTGTTGAGGTAGAAGACCTTGCCCTTGGAGCGCGACACGCGCAGGATCCATCCGTCGGGAAGCGTCATTTGGTGTTGTTGTTGGAAGGAACAAAAAAGTTGGCGCGAAATCCCAGTATTTACCGGTTATTACCGGTATCGGCCAGTACCTGCCTGGGTTTGGTCCCTGATGATGGGGGCCAACCCCGCCAACGTCGTTGTCGCCGACGCCAACGCCCCCGCCGCCATGCAGTCGCCCGAGGCGCGGCAGTACGATGAGGTCCAGACGCCCGACAGCGGCAGCAAGAGCAATCGAAACTTTGGCGTGCGGCGCCGCAAGTTCGGCGCCGGCGAACGCGTCGTCGAAAACGCCCACGACGGCCGCTACGCCGAGGGAGGCGCCGCGGAAACCGCCGCCTTCGAGCGCGTGCGCCGCCAGTCGGCCTTTGGGTGCGTCGTATCTGTTGGATGCATTATTGAGGCGTCTAGAAACTGACGTGGAAAGTCTTGTTCTTGTGGTGGTGGTCAATAGGAGACACGCTGGGAATCTCAACTTTAGTTTTGGTGATGTTACCGATGCTCGCGACCACGGGCGGAATGGCCATCACCAGGGCAACGGCAACAGTACCGGTGGCACAGGCAAGTACACGCAGCAGCCAGCGCGCAGCTCCATCCGCCCTGGTGCGTCCATCATGGTCCCAACGCAGGCACCGTCGCATCCGCCACGCAACGAAGAAGAGCAACGACTGCGTCAGGTAGGAAATCCTCCCATGCTGGTATCAGCAACGTCTCAACGGCTGATTTTCTCGATCCATGTCCTGTGCAGTTCGGACCGGTGCACCGTGAGCTGGATGATTTTGCCAAAAACATTTTGAGCACGTCGCGAAGAGCACCAGCGTTCTCTACAACTTCTGGGACCGGCGCATCGCGTGTGCAGCCAGCACTGCGCACCACGAGTGGGAAACGACTGGTCGGCTCGCTCGAAAGCGCGAGCGCGCCCACTTCGGCGTTTACCACGAAGACGCCGCTTCCTGTCGTCCCCAGTCGCACCGATTGGCAGGCACCCACACGATTGGAGCGAAACACAGCGCCTCCGCCCGGCGCGAAACGCGCTCGCGTCGAGCTCACGGCGCGTCCGGGACGGATATCCGTTGGTACAACGAACGCGACGGCGACCAACGGAGGAGCGACTCGCGTGTCGGCGAGAATCCAAAGTCGGCCCACGCGCGACACATTTGGCATGTATGACGACGACGATAACGCGACTGCGTCAGTGGCAAGCCGGTACACGACCAGACATTCGACAGGATCGTCGCTGTCTCGAACAAGTCTTGTTGGTGTGACGACGCCGTTACTGAGACGAAGCACTCGCTCCTCACCCAAGCCAAAGGATGGCACGGAAGACATGCCCATTCATCTCTCTGACTCAGAGGAGGACGACGACGAAGAGCCGCCGTCCGCACCAGCACAGCAAGTGTCGAAGGACGACCACTCAGAGGCGGTGGACGACAAGAACTTTGACATGAGTGTCGTCCGGAAAGAATCAGTGATAGAGTCCCTGGCCACTCGCGCGTGGTTTGGGGAGATGGCCTGCCACATTGATTTGTATGTTGGCAAGGAAGTCATGTGGCTCTGCTCCGTCAGGTGAGTCGCGTGGGTGGGACCTCTTCTCATGGAAGTACGACTATGACCAAGTAACTCACTTTGTTTCATGCAGAGGTGTCAAGGAGAAGTGGCCATTCGAAAGCAACTTTCGTATCTCGTTGAAGCGAATCAAACGCTTCTTGTGAGGACATGGATCGCGCAGGATTCTGCAGCGGCACAAACTGACTGACTTATTGCTTGTCATGCGCAGGGCCTATCAATGGACAGCAGACCAAGTCGGGACAGTCGACACGAGCGATCCAGCGGGGAAAGTGATGTCAACCATTTCGTTTATCGCGTTCCAGTTTCCAATTCCAAATGTACTGAGAAAAATGGAATGGCGCGAAGTCTACGACCCCGATGGCGGTAAGCAATATGCTTACATTCACCGCGTTGAGGATGTCTGACGAGCGTCTCTTCTACTCTTCGTCAGACGACTCCAGCTCAAAACGTTATCTGACCATGCTGGCGAAAGATGACGACCAAGATGGCACGATCCTCAGTACAATAGGAGACATGCTCCAACGTCATTTGGATGTCGAGTCCTTGTGCGTGCCATTTTCGCATGTGTTGATTCCAATTTGGTCGAGGGGATTAACTGTGCGATGGCGTTTCCCTCTAGGAACACACTGGATGACGTCCGACCGCTTGCAAAACCAATGATCGAACATGACGACCACTACGTTTTCCGGGACCGACCTCCAACGGATGAGCCCAGACGATCTCGCAGGTTCGTCGTTCAAATGTGCTCTTGATGTTTTAATCGAAGACAAACGCGATGTACTGTGATAATAACAAGCAGGAAAAAGGAAGCGGGAGATGGTGGGATGGACTCCACACAGCTGACGTACCCTTTGCCTCCACGCACCGTGGACGTCGTCACTATCACTCGTCAAGATATCGCCCGACTGCAACCTGCCGAATACTTGAACGACAACATCATTGACTACTATCTCAAGTAAGTAACTGTCTTGCAAGAAATGGGTGGCTTCGCCACGGCTGATTTTCGTGTTCTTTCATGAATGTGCAGGCGTTTGCTCATCGAGGATTACGGCTCGAATGAGCTCGTCAAGCAAAACGTGTTGTTCCTGAGCTCGCACTTTTATTCTCGATTGCGAGCCGGCAAGGGCACCACCATGAAAGAGCGCCTGGCGGCTGGTTACAAGAATGTCTCGACCTGGCTCACTCGAAGCGATCTCTTCAGCCGGACGCTAGTGTTCGTCCCAATCAACAAGGAGTGAGTGGACTACTCTACGTGTGTATGCCTGGTCGTTTCCCGCTTCTAATGAGCGATTTCGTTGACAGTTTGCACTGGAGCTTGGCTGTGATCATCAACCCCAAGTGCGCCGGCACGAAAGACCGACCCGACGATGTAGGTGTCATCGCGCGGTGGGCATTCTATTTCTACGCAGATGTACTCACAGTTGGATGTTCCAGGACAACCCTCCACCACAAACGTGCATCGCATTGCTGGATCCACTCGGCGGATACCACAGCAGCATACCGATTCTACGGAATCTCAAGTCGTACGTCACTCGCAATGAATTGGTGCTCTTGGAAAATTCGCTTCGAAAGTTGACCTCTTTCCTGCAATAGCTTTCTCGAGTTTGAATGGGAGCGCGTGTCCAGCGCAAACACGTACGAGCCAACGCAAATTGCCAAGATCCAAGTCACTGCTCCACTTCAGAGGAACAGCTTCGACTGCGGCGTCTTCGTGCTCAAGTACGCGCAAGAAATGTTGGCCAATTTTGCAAAGATCCTCGTTGACGTGGTGCCAGCCCTAGATGGCGTCGTGCTGCCTCGCTCCATCACGGATGACGGCCTCAGTGATCTCATTCCGCATGATGCATTCACGTCCCATGATGTCACGAACAAACGCAAGGAACTACAGACGCTCTTGGCGGACGACACCAAGAAGTATGAAGCCATCTTGGATGCAAAAGCCGAGGCAAAGCAGACAAAGGCTGAGGCCTGATAAGAACTTGGTTTGCATGGCAACCTCATGCAGCAACTTGGAATATTGTTGAGCCGATCTAGCTTTTACTGTTGCCCCTTCAGGGGAAAGACAAATGGCCATCATTCTACTGCTCAATTAATTCACAGCAGAATCAATTCATTTGTGCCGACCACACCAATTCTTTTCGAATAAATTGGCATTCAGAGTGATGGTCACGTTTCCTTGAAGTGCGAACCAAACGGAAAACCGGATAGTTGCGGCGTCTTGTTTGCCGCCACCGACCAGCATTCACATTTTCACTGAGATGGCGTTTGCCATTTTCCAATCTACAACTTCGAATACTGATCAATGCAACCACCAAACACTCTACAATGGACAGGGACCACCGCACGCAACAAGGTACGTACTTGAGTGCTCCATTTTCGCTCGTGTGAACACAATGGGGCTAACTCGCGTCAAGAACACGTCGACCAAGTCGTGGCGAGCTTCCTCGCGCGCTGGAGCGAAGAGGACCATGGCGGATGCACCTTGTGTGGACTCCTCGCTGCCGACTTCGAGCTACCTGCGATCCTGCGTTTGTGTGAACGCAATCCTCAGTTTGACGTTCTCGACCCCGATGAGTACTGCTGTCCAGCGGCATACGTCGACGACATTGTCGAGGTCATCGAAGAGTCGTCGCCAGCGTGCTCTCCAGCCACCGAGTACATCGGTGATTGCGTAGCGCCAGCAGCAGCAGCATGAACCAGGATGAACAAGCGGATATCACGCACACCAACGTTGTCGAGTTCCGAGGTCCTCGTTTACCCGCTTGCTGGCTTTTGCTCCAGAGTTTGCGCCGTGAAGGAGAGCGATTGGACGCTCAGCTCGCTCAACGCCAAATCAACGAGTCGAAATACGATGAGCGCTCGTGCCTGACCTACGATGACTGCCAGGGCCATACTAGTAACAGCCCGCCAGCCACATTGGTTGAGTGGGAACAGACAAAATCAAATAGATATTAACACTTTATTGATACAAACTTGGCGCTATCCTTGTGATGCGCTTGGCGTTAGAAACTGATTATGATGCTGTCGTATCAAACACCCCCTCCCTCATTTTTCGCAAGACGCGCGGCTGAAGACGACGGAACATGCAATATCCTGCCTCGCTGCTCGCGCTGC
Source organism: Pythium volutum (assembly GCA_023334575.1). Classification (NCBI taxonomy): domain Eukaryota; phylum Oomycota; class Peronosporomycetes; order Pythiales; family Pythiaceae; genus Pythium; species Pythium volutum. The sequence continues at coordinate 7,102 of JAADVC010000086.1, read as the reverse complement.
TGCTCTGCGTCATCGCTGTGAGTTGATGCGTTTCCCTTTATTTATCTATATCCCTTCCTGTTCTCTCTGTCGCTGACTGGTAGTTCCGCCTCCATTGCTGCTTCATAGACGGCGTCGGTGGACGCGACGGCGGTGCAGCTTACGGAAGCTACGTTTGACAAGGAGACGGACACCGGCGTGTGGCTGGTCAAGTTCTACGCGCCATGGTGCGGCCACTGCAAGAAACTCGCGCCGTTGTTTGACCAGCTGCCGCAGGAGCCTCAGATCCAAGTGAGCGAGCCACCACCGACTGACTGGAACAATGCGGTGTAAGTAACTAACACATTCGTATATTGCTTTTGCTGCACAGGGCACGGATATCCACATCGGCAAGGTCGACTGCACCACAGAACGCAGCATCTGCGAGCGCTTTGGCGTGCAGTCGTACCCGACGCTTAAGGTCGTGGCGGGCGGGCGCTTTTACGATTACGCGAACCGCCGTGAGATCCCCGACATGGTCAACTTTGTCACGAGCGGCTACAAGGTAAGCTCGACAGCCCAATTGATCCGACGGCTCTAGCGTTGATGTGTGCTCTGGTTCTGACTGTGCTCGTTATGATGGCTCGAACTAGACGGAGTTTTCCGAGGCGGTGCTGTCGCCATCTGAATTCGGTGCGTTGTTGTTTCGATGAACGGCGTGGACTGTCAGGTTTAACGCAGTTTGTATTCCTGCAGTCGCCCAAAAGGAACGCGCGATGGCTGAGCAGGCGGAAGCTGAAAGCATGAGCTCGGTTGTTGCCATCACGTCGACGACGTTCGACGATCTGGTCAAGGAGAGCGACGGTCCGTGGATCCTCAAGTTCTATGCGCCGTGGTGCGGCCACTGCAAGCGTCTGGTGAGAACTGGCATAGATGTACCGTGAAGTATATGTGACGCTTACCAACTTGTACCACAGACGCCGACGTGGCACCGTCTGAGCAAGACGCTTCAGGACAGCGGAAGCACGACGCGCGTGGGCAAGGTAAGCGAGCTTCTTGCCGCCCTCTTTTTTGTCGAAGTATCTCACCCATCGTTTGTATGGCTGTGTGCTCAGATTGACTGCACGGTGCACCGTCGTGTCTGCTCGCGTTTTGGTGTCAACGGCTACCCGTCGCTCTTTTACGTGCGCGATGGAATCGTCTACAAGTACAGCGGCGGTCGCAACGTCAACAGGTTTGTCGCGAATCATTCCAGCGAGAGTGGGTCAGCGCCCTTCTAACTTGTGTGATTTCTTTTCCTGCTAGCTTTGTGGAGTTTGACCAGTCGGGCTATAAGAAGGCCGAGTCCATTGGGCCGATCCCCGACGAGACGTTTTTCTCATCGCTTGTGGATTCCGCGGTGGTGCGTTTTCGGTTCTGTGGTGGTCCTCTTGTCTACCCCGAATTAACGAGTTGTTCACTCAGGAATGGGCGGCTGAAAACACGGTGCTTGCGGTCTTGGCGGGTATCCTAGTGATTGCGATCTTTGTTGCGATTCTCGTCGCGCTGCTGGACTATTGTCTCGGTGGCGACGACGTCGAGGCCTACCGCCAGCTTCCACGCAAGGTGCCGGGGCCGGGCCAGCCGGCGACGCCTCAGAAAGCTGCAGCGGCGGCCGACAAGCCCAAGGCCGACTAGAAACCCGGTTGCAACTCGCTGCGCGTCTTGTCTAAACTTCACGAGCGAAGCAAGGCCAGCACCCACGATTCTACATGCAACAGCACCGAAACGACCTAATGACCAAGAAAGCACCCACGCACACAGCACACACGTCATAAAAAGAAGTGGGGATTTTTGCATTGCATTTGAGTCAGGTCCTTGCCGTCCGCCAGTACTCGACGACCTCTAGAAACCAAATTGCGTCTTGCTGTGGCTGCTCCGCAATGACCATGACCTGGTGGGCGACAAGCACGTGGGTGGACGAGTCGCTCTCGGTATCGCTCAGTGACACGGGCGACAAATTCGTTGTCGCCGATGACGTCGACCGCCGCACCAGCGGACCAATGACCATGACGAGATCGCCCGGCGCGAGCGGCGTCGCCATGCCCGCGGGGATGCTCTTGCGGAACGTGCGCAGGTCGACGGCCACGACGCCCGTGCCGTCATCGAGCGTGCAGCGCGCGCTGTCGCTCGAGACGCCCACGACCAGGCCCTGCAGCCAGAAGCGCGCACAGTCGGTGCCCTGGATCGTGGGCGTCGATCCCTGTGACGCGCGCGCGGCCGCCGCCTGCACTTGGCTCACAAAGGCCTTGGCGGTTGACGCGGTCGTCGTCATTTTCGCGGCTGGGAAACTGAAGAGGTCCGTACGTAGAGTACGTACCGTAGGGGACGCAATATTGTAGCCAAAAAATGTACCCATTTGACGAAGATGGGGAACCCCGCCCTGACAACGTTGCTCGTCATTGAGTGCTGCAGCGTCATGCGCGGGTGAGCAAATCCATGGCCGCGCCAGTCGTTGAGTAGCGAGCTCTTGGAACATGTCTCGTAATACTTGGTAATACTAGTTAAGGGAACTACAGTGGTGAGAGTATCATCTTTGGGTTTTCGCAAGTTGAAGTTGATATCACCAAAGCTCGCAATCGAGAATGCGTCCGTTGGCGTCGCGCTCCAGTCGGTTTCGTTCGCTGCGAGTCGCCGCCAGCTCCATCTATAGAGAGAGCCGTTTTTTTCTTTGGAAGCTAGAAAACTATCCACAGCCCTCCTGTGGTGTCCCGCCATTCGCCCCTTCGCCTCGCCGTCGGCCGTGATCTTGTCTCGTTCCTCCTCTCTCCCACCATGAGCGGCATCGAATTCTCGAGCGACGAGAGCGACTGGGTCTTTGACTATGTCATGCATCTCTTCCGCTCGCCGGCGTGGGAGGTCCCGATCATGTGCTTTATCGACGAGTTCTGCGCGGGCTTTGACACGAGCGACGAAAACAAGTTTATCTACACAGATCTCCATCTCCAGTTCCGCGACGTTGGTGCGTTTTTGGCATCTTGTATTATATACCATGGATTGCATTGACTGGTTCCTCACGTGCGTTCAGTCGAGGGCGTGCTCTGCGACAACCTGGCCGAGATTGGGCTCACGGCGTCCGACTTTGCCGACATTTGCGATCGCGGCCGCCACGCGACCGACATTAGCATGGACGTGGTGAACCAGATTCTCGCCATGGACGACTTTCTCACGTTCAAAAAGCTCATGGTCAAGCGCAACCTCGAACTCGATCTCGAGGCCATCACGGCCATGCGGGATGAGGCGAACGATGGCCTCACAGCGGCAGGGGGCGAAAACGACGACGACGACAATGTCGAGACGCACCTCATGGAACTCACAGTGCTCTACAAGCAAGAGGAGATGGAGCAAGCCGAGCTCGAGGCCGCGATCGCCATGTCGCTTGCGCTCCAGGAAGAGCAGCTTCGTCTCTCGGCCGTGAGCTCCAAGATTGCCGAGGACAAGTACGACCGCGGTCCCGAGAAGCGAGGGCTGTCGCCCGAGCAGGTGCAGCAGCAGATCCGCGACACCAAGCAGCGCGCGGCCGAGCTCGTCAAGCGCAACAAGGAGGCGCTCCAAGAAAACAAGTCCAAGCAAAAGGAGCTCCAGAGTTCGGTGCGTCGTAGCGACATGACCATACAGACACTCTGAATCTCATCGTTGTGGTTTGCAGGCCGAGATTCCGGACGACGAGCTCAAGCGCCGTGAAGAGTATTTGCGCCAGCAGCGCGACCGCATTTTGGAAAAGAAAAAGAAAGAGCGCCAGTCGCAGCTCAAAGAGTACCAGCAAGAGCAGAAGGTGTGCGCGCCCGAGCCAGTACGTTTGGAACGCGCATTACCTAGAATTTTCGTAGAGATTTGATTTGATTTTCACCTATTCGTCCTGTGGGTTGTAGCCGCCCGAGCTCGTTGAAAAGCTCCAGAACGCGACGCCCGAGGAGCTTAAAAAGTCCGAGGCCGACGAGAAACGCAATGCGCTGCGGATAGCGCTGGCTCGCCGCATGAAACAGGACCTGCTCGAGTCGGCGACCGAAGAGCCCAGCGGCGGCTTCAAGGTCCAGCAGGTGCGTTATGACGGAATGGCCTGCCACTGCTGGCAAGCTTTTCTTTACTCACTTTATTGTTGTATCGGATATTAGCTGCTGGAGCTGGACGAAAAGATGCAGCGCGTCGAAGACCTACGCCGCCGCTGCCAGGAGCGCGAGCAGCGCGTGCAGTCGCGCTTTATTCGCTGAGATTTCGGCATGGGAGTATATATCAAAAGTAGCTGATACTCTTGGCTGATGCTCACTCTCCACGCAAGACTCGCATGCGTATCGCCTTTCATTCAAGCAAATGGGATTCGTAGATCGTATGAACTTTGTTATTGGGTTTGGTTCCTTCCGTCAAGAAGAAGCCGCGTTGATGGGGTTTTTCTAGTTGTCGTGAAACTTCTTGTTGGTCTTGGCCATGTCCTGGAGCAGCTGCGCCGGTGCAAACTGCTCGCCGTACGTGTCGGCGTAGCGCTGCAGCATGTCGCTAAACTTGGCGCTGCCAATGCGGTCCACGTAGCGGAACGGACCGCCAATGAACGGCGGGAAGCCAATGCCAAAGACCGCGCCAATGTCGCCCTCCGTGGGCGACGCAATGACCTCGTCCTGCACGCAAAACACGGCCTCGTTCACAAAGCGACCAATCAGGCGGTTCAGCGTGTCCTCGTCAGAAAGCTTCAGGTCCGCCTTTTGGAACTTCTTGACGAGCTCGAGCGCCTCGGCGTTGACGGTCTTCTTTTCCTTCTTGCTCTTGGGCTGCACGTAAAAGCCCTTGCCCGACTTCTTGCCCAAAAAGCCCTTGCCAATCATCTCCTCAAAGAGCTTGGCGTCGCCTCCAAGCATGCGTGTGCCCAGCGCTTTCGAGAGCGTCTGGTTCACGTGGAAGCCCACGTCCAGTCCGACTTCGTCGGCGAGCGTGATCGGCCCGACGGGCAGACCCCACTTCTTGACGATTTTGTCGAGGTGGTCCGGGTTCACGCCGCTCTCGACGAGCGAAAGCGTCTCGGCAATGTACGGGCCCAGGCAGCGGTTCACGTAGAAGCCCGGGACGTCCTTGACGACGATACAGGTCTTCCCCTGGCGGAGACCAACGTCCACAGCCTTGGCAGCCGTCTCGTCCGACGTGCCTTCGTGGCGGATAATCTCGAGCAGCGGCATCAGGGGCACGGGCGAAAAGTAGTGCATGCCAATGACATTCTGCGGGCGCTTGCTGGCCGTCGCAATCTCAGCGACCGAAAGCGCCGACGTGTTGGTCGCGACAACCGCGTGCTCGGGCAGGTACTGCTCGAGGTCCTTGATCACGCGGTGCTTCAAGCTCATGTCTTCAAAGACGGCCTCGATCGCGAGGTCGGCGTGCTTCATGTGGCTCTTCCACACGTCGTCTTCGTCCGACAGCGCGACGACGTTGGCCATGACAGCGTCACGCTCGTAAATGCTCATGCGCTTGCGGGCGACCTTTTGCTCGAGGCTGTCACGAATAATGGTTTCACCACGCGAGGCTGCCGCCGCGTCGCGGTCCTTGAGCAGCACGCGAATGTCTTTCGCAGCCGAGACCTGCGCAATGCCGGCGCCCATGAGTCCAGCGCCCAGCACGGCCATGGTCTTGACGGGTTGCGGCGGCTTGCCGTAGCGGTTCTTCTTGAGCGCCGTGCTGCCAAAGAAAATGCTCATGAGTGCCTTGGCCTCGCTGGTCACGCCGAGCTTGGCAAAGTTGGTCGACTCGACCTCGAGTCCCTTGGCGGTGCCACCTTCGATCCCGGCGCGGACCGACTCGAGAATGAGCTTGGGCGCCGGGTAGTGGCCGCCCGTTTGCTTCTCGACGGCCTCGCCAGCCTTCTGGAACACGATCGATCGCAGTGGCGTGTCCTCGAGAATCTTGGAGACCAGATCCTTCTTCTTGCCCTTCTTGGGCTTGAGCGTCCCCGCCGCGAGTTGCTCGGCGGCAGCGATCGCAGCGCCTTCCAGCGCAAACGAATCGGCGACCTGGTCCACGAGCCCCATCTTCTTGGCGCGGTCCGGCTGGATGTTCTTGCCCGTGAGCATCATGTCGAGACTCGTGCGGAGACCCACGAGCTTAGGCAGGCGCTGCGTGCCGCCGGCGCCGGGCAGCAGTCCGAGCTTCACTTCCGGGAGACCGAGCTTGGTCTTTTTGCTTTGCGACGCAATGCGGTAGTGGCACGCGAGCGCGACCTCGAGACCGCCGCCGAGACACGAGCCGTCAATGGCCGCGACAAAGGGCTTCTTCGAGTTGGCAATGCGGCCGAGAAACTGCTGGCCATTGGACGAAAGCGCCTTGATCTCGGCCTCGCTTTGGCAGTCGCGCAGCTGCGCAATGTCGGCGCCGGCAATAAAGCAGCCGGGCTTGGCCGAGATGAGCACGACCGACTTGACGCTGGCGTCGCTCTCGACAGCGTCCAGCATCTTGAGAATCTCGTTTGTCATGTTGGCGCTGAGCGTGTTGACCTTGGACGTCTTGTCGTCGAGCCGCACGAGCGCGACGCCATTGGCGCCCTTTTCGAGCGATAGGTACTCGCCCGAAAACGACGAGAAGGCGCGCGCAAGGCCGAGGCTGGCGGCGGGCGCCGGGGCCGCGGTCGCCGCCTTGCGGAGCGCGGTCTGCAGCGACATGGTCGAGCGAGGTTGGAGGGAATGGTAGAGGCGTGGGTGAGCGTGGGAGGCCGGCGGATTCCAAAGTGAAGGACTAGCGTAGCTCCTCGTGGGAAGATCTCCTTTCGGAAAGATTGCGAGCGGACGGACGTGAACGTGGAGCCTGAAGAGACAAAAGCGCTGCACGTCGGAGGAAACGGACCCATCCGACGTGCAGTGGTACAGTGTACCATAGAGATCACGTAAATTACGAAAACTGACGTAAACTGACAGTAAATTGCAAAATGCATGGCACTACAGTCGGTTCCGGGGATGAGATGATGTACCTCTCATCCTCTATGCTTCTATTTGATTCTCAGAGGTATTGTGGTTTTCAGATACTTTGGCACACTTCGTGTATAGAACAGAGTTCTGTGGGCGAATATGAAGCGTCAAACTCAAAAATAAAGATGTGACATGTGGGATAAAGCTGAGTAATGCAAGCTGAAACT
>JAADVC010000085.1:0-38709 GCA_023334575.1 Pythium volutum | reverse complement strand
TTGGTTGGTCATTTGGAAAAATGCTGCATATTTGTGATATTTGTATGCCAATGATGGAAGCCAAGATACTCACTCGTGTAGATGTGTCTTTAGTTGGAAAGGTAAATCTCGGCATGATTGGTCACATTCGGAGTTTGTATCGAAGGCTCGAATCCCACTCACGATCAAACTGCAATAATTTATCACAAATTTGGAAGGCTTTGGATCGTCTCTTGTCGTGATGCTGCGACGCAGGAAAACTGGAGAAAACGCCATCTTTCCGATGTGACTCGATGGCTTTGTGGAGGACTGACATTTTGGGAGATAGCATGTTTTATCGCGAATTGGGCATGTAATAACGTGCAGATTCAGATGTGAACGATGGCTGACAGTGAGTCTGTGAGTAAATGCTTCAGTGTTCTAATGATTGGTTAACCCTTTGGAGACAGATGTTGACAGGATGGGTATAAAAAAGGGGATTTTGCAAAATGGTGTCGTTTTATTAAATTATTTGCGAAATGGTGTCGTCTTTTACCCTCGGAGGCGTTATATTGCACGGTCGCGGGAGCGAGCGGGTGCGAGGCGGGCCCAGCGGCGAGCTCCCCTGCGAGCGGACCCATGCCGACGGCTTGATTCATCAATCTTGTTGCGGGGGTCTGGGGGTGCAACCCCCAGAATGCTTACCTAGTTTCCATCAGTTGCCAAATGAGGGGAAATCTGGCACCATTTCGCAAATAATTAGAATTATTTGCGAAATGGTGATTAAACAACCGTACAGTACTGTATGCTGTTCCCAACAGCATAAGCGATTGCTCGAAAAATGATCGAAACTTATGACTGGGTCCCCAAAACTATATGAACGTGTGCACCAAAAACCCATCACCCGATACTAAAATCATATATAACGTTATGCTGTTCTGAACAGCATAATTCGATCTGCAGGGTGCCGTCTCCAAAGGGTTAAAACGGTATTTACAGTGGCAGTTGCCCCTTGGCCGAGAAAGTGCAGCATGAAACGTGGGACGAGTCAAATCAGCTCGTCCGCAGTGTGCCCTCATCTTCAGCGCGCATAGATGCTCTGCTACAGCCCCCCCCGCGTCCTCGCTCATACGTCATTATCTAGAATATTCCATTCCCCATCTTTCTATCTATCTCGCCCGACGCGTTGGTCGCCCGCTTTTGATCGGCCATAGGTCCGTCTCCAATCCAACAGCTTAGATTCTCGCCTCGAAGCCTCCCAGCACCAACGACTAATAGTCCATTTCCTCCGCCCCACCCCGTGGACATGGTACAAGGGCGTACCAATCCTATGGATACCAGTACACCGCAAGCGGGGACGGCTCTGTGACATGCATGTTGGTCGCGCTTGCCCAAGCACTTGGGACATCAGCCACCACCAGATCTGAGTACTGTACTCCACCTAGAAACTCACCCAATGCTCGACGCACGGCGATACAGACATAAGGTGTCCAGCTTTTGCGATATGTACACGTGGATCTCATCCGCATTGAGGATTCTGAAATCCGAAGGTGGGTCTGTCGGTCCATGTCGCGACGATTATGAATCCGTCGAATGTGGCCATTGATTGGGACTTGAAATTAGGTGATTGGATTGGTTGATTTCAATCGCTTCAAGCTGTAAAAGCAGTTGCTCCTTGCCTGCGAAAGTGCAGACATCATAGAACTTGATGATCCTTTGGATCCAATCGGGCGAGTTGACACAGATTTACACAGACGCTCATCTTCCACGCTCAATCGTCGCACAAAGCATGGACGGACTCGCCTTTTTAATTCATTCCCACCATGTTCCGCTTGGGTTATGAAAGGAATGGAGACCGTATTAAAATACGGTCTCCATTCCTTTCATCCACAATCCAGCCGGAGGTCGCCTTTTTCCTGCCTCGACCGACACGGGCGAGCTTTTCCTCATTCTCCAATTCACCGGCTTCAGCTCAAGTGTCCAAGTTCTCAAGCACCGAGGACCAAGCTGCCTTCCACCCTCCCCACTCCTCCCCCACTATCCACCATTACGTCGATTCTCCTTCTCCCCCACGCGTCCAACCATGGTACGTCCTCCTCCATCTCCTCGTGTCTTTCATCTTCGTCGGGCTCTTCTAACGTTCACTGCTCTTTCTGATTGTAGCGCATTCTTGAACTCATTGGCAAGTGCTTTACGGTCTCCCCTGATGTCGAAGTGTCGTCGTCGTCGCCTCGCCGCTCTCACATAGACCAGTCTCCCACGAATGCTTCTATCAACTTGCTGGGCTACGACGCCGCCACCATCACCAAGGCAAGCAGCGTGGTTGACACGGAGGACAAAGAAGACGCGGCCCCTGCATCACGTCGCTCGTCGATCTCGCTCGCCGACCTTGCAAACGCCCACGACCTCGCGAGTGACGCTGCGTCGGCTGCTGATGGCGACGAAGACTGGAGCATGGACTGGAAGACCATCAACGGCTACGCCGCGCTGCGTACCGACAGTGTGACCGACAGCGACGTCTCGAGCGTGAAGAGCAGGGCCAGCAGCATTGGTTCCTGCGCCACGGACAGCGAAGCCGTCGCGCTGATGACGATGCCAGAAGGGACCGAGACCCCAGTCGTCCCGTCGCCGCCTCTCTCCACGGCCAGTAACCGCAATCTCAAGCTCTTCTCGACCGGTGTGAGCTACCGCCAGCTCACACAGGAGCTCGCTCCGCCAACTGACGAAGAAACCGCGGCTGCCTTTTACCGTGTTGCACTCGAAAAGCTCAAGCAAGAACGCGCGCTGCGCGTGCGTCTCCGTTCCGAGTCTGGCAGCGAGTTCGAGACGGACATGGAGACCGACTCGGAGACTGAGACGGCCGAGCCAGAAGAAGACGATGAGATGCGCCGACTCCGCAAGCAGAAACTCGACAGTCTGCGCCAGCGCTCGACCAACTTTGCCATCACGATCGGCAAGCCACTCAACTACATCAGCTTTACTGACTTGCCCGACGACAACGGCTCCTACTTTGTGTGAAGTTCTCCCAAAGCCACTATCGCTCCCCTGATACGATCACCTCTCTCGCTCTTGACTGGCCATGACTCTACACCCTCCCCGTCCGTAGTGTGACTGATCGTCAGCCACCGACCCGCACAACCCATGTACCCCGTACTTCTCCAAGCCCCTTTATTCTTAGTAATACTACCTAGTACAATACCCACGTAGTATGCACCACCAAATCGTGAAGGGTTCAAGCTGGCCTCGAGTTTGGCAACTAAGCGTCCCAGTTAGTCGCGACACCGTGTGACGTGCTTGGCGGTCACAAAATCCAACGGAGTAACCACGCATGGCATACTAGTAATGACTACACCGCAGTCTTCCTCCATACGCTTGGCTGGGCGGCAGGTCGCACCAGCCAGTTCTAGAGGAATTCAGTCACGTTATCGTGAACGCCACGTTGCTTGCCGCGTGACACGCAGAAATAAATAGAAGCTTCATAGTCGTCGCTATTACGATGCATTGACTGGTTAAAACTCACAAGCGGAAACCTGTGATTGGTTTATATTTGTCACTTCAACGTGCAACCCAGTTCTCCAAAATGTTGGGACGAGCCAACACAACAACGCGAGTCTCTTTGCACAAGAATCCCACGACAACTTGGTCGATTGTTGGTCGCCTCCTGCTCATTCTTCAATTCGCCGACTCCTGCTCAAGTCCACAAGTTTCCAACAGACAAGTTTCCAACAAGCAAACTTTCCAGCAAACCAACGTTCCAACAAACAACCTACCAACAAACAAAGTTTCCAACAAACACAACAAAGCCCAAGAACCTCCGAAGCCTCCTCTCTCCTCCCCGAGCGTCTGCCTCCCGATTCCTCTCTCTCTCGTTCCCGAACGATGGTGCGTGCAGTCTCCATCTCCTCTGCGTATCGTTCCGCACCGGTCGGGCTCGTCTAACGGCCGTCGTTCTCTCTGAGTCGTATAGCGTATCGTCGAATTGTTGGCGTTTCTGCGCGACTTGCTCACGAGCGAATTCCGCGCATTGTTTGTCGACGCGCTGCCGGCGGCGCTCCACGATCTCCGCGATTCGCTCCAAGCGACTGTCGACCAGTGTCTCGCGTTCTTCGCGGACGACTCGCCGCCGTTTCCGCGCCGCCGCCGTCGCAAGCGCCTGTCTCGTATGAACGCGACGGTCACCCTTCTCGCGGACGACCAAGCCATTGCCACAGCACGCGGGCGTGTGGCGCACCTCGCGTCTGTGACTAGCCGTCAAGCGTCTTTTGACGAAGCCTACGATGATGACGCGGCTTCGGTTTCCGTTCCAACTGGTGGAAATGCTTCCATCGTTGAAGTTGATGACGCGGTCTCGTCGATTGCCGACGACGAAGAGACGGGAGACACGAACGCCTTGCCGCCACTGTTGGTGTTCTCGGCCTGGAATGACGCGATTCCTCGTGTGCCAGGCATCGTCCAAGAAAAGCCGCTTCCGCCACCGGACTGGACTACGGACTGGAAAACCAACTCGTACGCCGTGTTGCGTGTCGACAGCGAAACCGACAGCGACGTCTTGAGTGTGGCCAGCAGCGCCGACTCCTGCGGCTTGGACAACGACCCCATTCAGCCGTTCTCGGTCATGGAAGTCGACTTGACCAAGCGCTCTGTCGATGAAGAAGCGGATGACGAAGCCAACAAGCCAGACGAGATCGTGGTCTCGGATGAAGAAGTGGACGTAGCGATCTCATCGATGCCTTTCTCGAATGAAAGCAGCTGCAAGCCGTCCGTGCCCGGCATGAGCTATCGTCAGCTCATCGAAGAAGTGTCTCCGCCGTCGGCGCAAGAAGAAGAAACCGATGCATCGGTGTTTTACCGCGCGGCGCTCCAAAAGCTCAAGCAAGAACGCGAACAGCGCGCTCGTCTCCGAGCCAAACACGAGGACTCCCCGACGAAGGCTTCGCTTCCTCGACTCGCGGCACTTCGCCGTCTGCAGGTCACGCCCGTGACGCCCGAGTACAAAGAGGATGACGAGACACGCCATGCGCGCCTCAAGAAGCTCGACAGTTTGCGCCAGCGCACGACGCCATTCGCCATCAAGATCGGCCAGCCGCTGAACTACACCACCATGAGCGAGGCGCCCGAGCAAGACGGCCCGTACTACGTCTGAGGTGGTCCCGCGATCTCTTCTCTCTCTCTCTCGCTCGCTTCTCCCCTGCCCCGCCGTCCGTTTGTATGGCTGATCGCCAGCCACCGCCTCGCCATCTTCATGTTCCCCCAGTTCTTCTCCTCTAAACACAAACGCAAACCCACCTTACCATTGAATCAAATACGGCTTGGCCTGACCGTATGGATGCTTGAGACGCTGTAGCTCAGCCTCCAGCTCAGCGTTGCGCTCGCCCAGCATCACGATGTCGTCCTTGGCGAGACGTAGCAAGCTCACGGCGTTGTCGCACTTTTCCTGGAGCGCTTGCTGCTCAGTGAGAAAGTCATTTTTGACGTTCTCAATCATTTCAGAGAGAGTAGCCTGTGCGTCGGCCTTCCATCGCGCGTGGTCGCGTTGCACAGCATGAAGCTGCTGCTGGAAATGCAACGCGCGTTCGCGCTGGTTCTCCACCTCTTCCAGCAATTGCTTTTCCTTGTCGGCCGTTTGGTTCAGCATCTCTTGGAGCCGGAGCTTGTCCTCGTCGGCTTGCAGCTGCAACATCCTGCGCTCGTCGTCCAGTGCACTTGCTAAAAACGCTTCGCGCTCGTGCTTCATTTTTTCTCGCTCGTCTTCTTGGATCGCCTTGCGGAGCTTTTCGTCTTCGTCGAGCAGCGCACTCGTAGCCGCGGCCTCGGCTTCTTCGGCAATGAGCTTGTCGTCACAGACCTGGAGCTCCTCGCGGAGCTTGGTGAGCTGGTCGCGGTCGTTCACGACCAGCGTCTTGGTGGCTTCAATCTCGTCCATCTTGGTCTGCTTTTCCTTGGCCGTGAGCATTGCACTCGTCTGCTGGAACGTCTCGACTTGATGCTGAAGCTTTGTTTTGGCCTGGGCAAACGACTGCTTGTGGAGACGCAGGTGCTTGGTCACGTGGAGCTTTTGGTGCTGCAATGCCTTGATGCGCCTCATAATGTCCATTTTCTCTTGCTTGACCGTCTGCATAAAGCCCAAAATCGCCGTGTCGCTGTGTAGGCTCTTGAGCCGCTCCTGCTCGAAGAGCTCCGTGAGCCGCTGCTTTTCCTCCCACGAGGCCTGCTTGGCACGCTCGAGATTCGCGATCGTCTCTTCCATTTGCACCATCATCAATTCGCTCGAACCACTACTACTACCACCACCACCACCTATACCAGTCCCGGACGCCGACGTCGGCCGCACCAATTGCCGGAGCCGCTCAATCTCTTCGCGCAATTCTCGTATGGTTTTCTCGTTGATGTCTTCATTCTTGTGGGCGGCATTCTTGATGGCCTTGGCGCGGTTCGCGTACTGGAGCGTGCCCAGTGACTCGTCGTAATTGTCGTCGGCCGGCGAGATCGCCGCGACCATGACCGTGAGTGAATTGCCACCCAGCGATTCTTGCAGAAGCCGCGTGAGCTTGGAATCTCGATACGGCACATGAACTCCACCGCCTTTCTTTTTGGGCTCGGCGAGCATCGTGATCACATTGCCCAGCGCACTGAGCGACTTGTTGATCGCAGCACCTTCTTTCAAACGGTCGCCCGTCGCACCCGTCTTGGCCGCGCGCTCCGAACCGGCGAGATCCACTAAATTGATTTTCGCATTCACGCAAATCTCCTTTTGACCACCATTCTCTAACGCCTGGATTTGCTTGGACGCGATCTTGATCGTAAAGCACGAATGGGACCGCGAGCTGCGCTCGTTCATTTGCGTGGCCGCGACCTGGCGCACCTTGTTCCCTTGCGCGAGCAGCCGCACGACGTCGCTAGGGTCTTTGACCACGAGCTCGGCGAGCTGCTCGACGTAAATGCCCATGTCGGGATGCTCGCGGATCTTGAGAACTTTGTCGGACGGATTTAAAAGGTCTTTAATGACTTCATTGTAAATTTCGAGAAACGAGACTGTCACGAGAAATTTCGTGTCGCCCTGCGCCGCGACCGACGCGATCCGCGCAAAGAGATCGTGGTTCATGCGTGGGATGATACCGGCGTCTTGGTCAGTGCCCATCATGGTGTGGGTCTTGCCCGATCCGGTTTGTCCATAGGCGAAAATCGTGCCATTGTAGCCAAGCAACGCCTGGTCCACTAGGGGCTTGGCGATCGCGTCGTACACTTGCGGCTGCGTCGAGTCGGAAAAGTAGGCATAGTCAAACGTAAACGTCTTCGCGCACTTGGGATGCGCGGATGAGGAAGAAGACAAAGCGCGCGGCGAGTCGACTTGGCCACTGGGGGCGGTCTCGTCGGGAATTGCGGGGTTGCGGATCACGACCGTCTTGCCGTCGAGGACCTGGACGACACAATGCGAGCCGAGCTGCGTCTCGCGCGAATTCATGGGGCGACACCGCACGGCCACCTTGACGTTCACGTCGGTCGACATTTTTTTTTCTTCTGGTGAGTGTGTTGGGAAGCGTCGCCCTAGAAATAATACAAATAATAATCGAGATCAAAAATAATTGAGACCGTGCACACAAGGTGAAAATGGGGGTCTATCATCAGGGAAATAAAAAATGCAGGATCCAAATACCCGTTCCTATGCGTCGCTGCGTGGGGTGACAGTCGAGCGGCCCTCGGTTGATGGCGCCGCCTTCGGTGTGGTCTCGGGTTTGTCGTTTTGGCCCAGAAAGACGCCGCGGAACGGCAGCAGCGGCACGAGTTTCTCGTGCCATTGCCACCGCACGCGGTCCACAATGCTCTCGACCGAGTCAAGTGCCGGGCGCACGTCTAGGTAGACGGAGAGCGGCTTGCCGGGCTGCGGCTGGCCCGAGTAAAAGTCAATCACGTATCGCACTTCTTTGCCGTCCTCGCGCTCGACGATCCAGTCGTGGCGATCAAACGGCAGCACCGACCTATTGGAATCCCCACAGAAAACCGAATTAATTTAGACGCCTGAGAATTGAGAATCCAACAAAAAGACGTACCAGCCGAGGAAATGCATGATGCGGGCCTTGGGACTAAAGTCGCTGGGACGACCAATAAACCGTTTAAGCTTGAGCGGCATTTGTTGGTCGCCATTTTGGTGGAGCGCCTCCCAGGCCAACACCTCGCGCCAACTTTGCTCGTTGACGGAATTGTGGATCGCGACAATGGTCTTCATCTGCGTGGCCTCGGGGTCCCAGCCTTTGCGTTTCATGGCCTTAAAGTACATCTCTTCCGACGGGTATTCCCAATTATTGTGGTTGCCCGTTTGGTGCTTGGGCGTAAAGTCGCTCTTGGGAATACTCGAGACTTCGCGGTCCTGTGAGAGAGGCGCTTTGTTGGTACGCTGGGAAACACCAACGTTGGCGTCGGCATTTCCAGTGACTTCCCACTCGCCACCAGCCGCGGCGTGGCGAGCAATGGTCATCATCTGCGCGCCAAAGCCACAGCTCTTCTCGTCCTTGGCGTTGGCGTCCTTGGAAGCCGATGCCTTAGACGCATGTGGGCAAGCGGCGGTCGCTGGTGCATTCACTTCTGCCGTCATGTTTGTTGGCGTGCGGATGAAATGGTTGGCGTGTTGGCGTCTCAAGTTTCGTAGCTTCTTTGGGAGCGCAATGTGCGGTGGCGATGCCAACAGAAGTCGAACCGAGACGGATGGACCTGATGTGATGAAGGTATTTGATTGGTTGATTACGAAGAAGTTCCGACCAATCCGGAAACATGAACGAAGAAACACGAAGGAATGTACTGATGTTCGGTAATTAGAGAGTGCACCTCGTCGCAGATCTGGACCATCAGAAGGCCAACGCCAAATACACCAATTTTTCTTCTTGATGATCACCAACAAAACAGTAAATATCCAACTTGATCAACGGTTCCTTCTCGTCTACGCCGTCGCCGAGCCGTAGGTGGTTGGGCGCTGCTGCTGCTGCGGGACGGGCATGCCGCCGACGGACGTAAGCTCCTCCGTTTCACCGCTTGGTTTACTGGCTCCAGATCGCAGCAACGCGCGGAAGACGTCCCCCGAGCACCATCATGAGCACGCACATTCGCACACCATAGACGCCAACGCCAACAACAAAGAATCAACGGCAACAAACAACAAAGATCCCGTCAGCTCCCTATATCCAACAAAACCAACTGTTGGGGGGAAAATCCAACACCAACACCACTCACCTATCGACCATGAACATGGCCAGCGTCGAGATGATCAGCATGGCCGCGACAATGCCGGCGGCTTCACCGGCGCACGCACGCACGCTGAGATCGGCCGCCAACACCTTGGCCGGCAGCGCAACGTGCTTGCTCGAGACCGCGATAAAGTACCAGACGGCGACGAGGCCAAAGATCGGATCTTGCGCATAGAGAACTGCGAGCAGGGCAAACACGGCGACAATCGAGAGGTGCGTGACGTAGGTCGAGATCGAGAGAAAGCCCTGGCGCGATTCCTGGAGCGCGATCGCCAAGTGGAAAAACGCCGTGCACGTGACCCAGGCAAAATACATGGCGATCGGCAGTTCGTTGCACACGTAAAGCTTCCAGTCAAAGCCCGCGCCGGCGCGGCCGCTGCGGTCATTGACCGAGTAAATGTAGAGCACGAGCAGCACGAGCCAGAGCAGGAAAATCATGACGGTCGCGCCCACGATATAGTGCTTGACGTAGAGTACGAGCCAGAGCGTATTGAACACGCACGAAAGTGCAAAGCACAGGCGCAACTGCATGGGCTGGTTCGCGTCGGCAAAAAACGAGTTTTGCGGATACAGCAAATCGGTCAGCACGAGCAGCACTTCGAGTGCGTAGATCGGGATCCAGATCGCAAACGCAAACGACGCCGGCGAAATGAGCGTCTCGTAGTCGCGCGCGAGCAGCGCAAAGTACTTGGCGTAGGCAATGTTGACACCGGCTTGGACGACCAGCAGCGCGGCGTTGAGAAACGAGAGCCAACTATTGGTCATCATCTTGACGCTTCCAGGGCTTGTGGTGTGTGGAGAGTGGTGAGCGAGAAATCGCGAATGAGAGAAAACCGCAAAGAGAAGAAGGACGATGCTACGGTTGTACAGGGCGAGGAGTAGAAACAAGAAAGAGGGAGGAAGGCGTATGGGACCGCGCGTCGAGAAAGAAATGAGACACGAGGAGCTCACATACACGTTGAAGTTGGGAAGGGGAGGGCTAGAGTAACCCGTCTCATGTTTGTACTGCAATGGAGACTCACGGCACAAGCACAGAGCCGTAGGTCACTGGAGGAGCGGTACTGAGAAGTCCACTTGCCTTTGCCCTTGATGCCATACACACACAGAATATTAGTCAATGATTCACAAAGCCGTAAGTATCGATACCGTTGGACGTACTGCTCGCGCTGGTGCATGTAGGAGGCAAAGATCATCATGAGTGGAAGTGGCGCACCAAACGTCGCACATGCGCGCAGCAGTTCGTTCGTGTGCTGCAGCACCGGGTCGGCGGAAATGTCGGTTCGAGAGGCAAGCCCGTAGAGCGCCCACGTGACAACGACCCCCATGATGGGGTCTAACGCATAGACAACACCACAGAGCGCAGTCTGCAAAAGAAATACCAACAAGACTGCGTACGTCTCAAAGGACAGGTACGCGCCGCTGAAATCTTGGAACGACTGCGTCACGCAGAGCAGCATGGCCGTCACGACCCACGCAAAGTACAAGCGGATCGCGAGCTCACTGAGTAGATAGCGCCGCCACTCGAACGGCGTCTTGCGCTGGATGAGGAACTGGTAGATGGGTGCAAGAAGCCCTTGGAGCAACACGAGATCAAAGGTCGCGACGTTGATCCACTGGAGCCAGTTGTTGAGCACGATCCAGAGCATGTTGAACACGCAAGACGCCGTGAAGCAGAGCCGCAGCTCCGTGGGCGTGTCCGACAATTCGTAGATCGAGTGCTCGCGGCGGAAGCAGTCCGTAAAGATGTGGGCCGCCAGCAATACGTAGATGACGGGCCAGATGAAGAACGCATAGGGCGCCGGAGCGATGGGGATCTCGGGTGTCGCGTTGGGCGCCGTCAACGGCGAGAACGCGTCCTGATTGGCGTTGACGAGCAGCATGAGCCCAAAGAGTATGGCGTTCACGTAGGGAAGCGAGAGACCCATGGTCAAGCGATCGAGGGCGTCGCGTTGGGAACTGTTGGCGAGGATCCAACTTGTTGGGAATCCAACTCGTTTGGAAGCCAAGTCAAATTGACTGACCAAAAACAGAACTCCCAACTCAGGAAATGTGTGCCCCATGTGCCACAGACTAGAGCCAAGCACCCACTTGAAGTTGAATGGTTCGATCCCATTGGTGGTACAAATCCATTCCGTAGACTTTTGACCAATCAGGACTACGTATATTGCCTAACGCCACAATAACGACCATCACTCTTGCGTATCAAGACTATGGCTTTGCCATCCTTCGTCCGCATTCCACGATTGGAGATGGAGATTCCGTTTGGCGCGTCGCACGCGCAGCTCAACGCCGCGCTTTTCGCCGTGCAGCTGCTCATCAACTTTAACCAGAACTTATTCACGCCCAAGGATGCAGCGACGCTCCAGCCGTGGATGTGGACCACGCTGCTCCAGCCGCAGGGCGTCGCCTTTCTCATTTGGCTCGTGATCTACGTGTTCACGAGCATCATGGTCGTGTGCGATCTCTTCTACCCGCAACTCTCGCTCTATACGAACGCACCAACGCTGCGCGTGCACTTTACAGTCTCGTGTATCGTCAACAGTTGCTGGATCGTGCTCTTCAACTGGCTGCGCTGGGTCCACGTCGCGGCGATCGACCTCACGGCCTTGTGACTCTCGCTGCTGCCGCTCTACTTGTACAGCACGCACGCTGCCAATATCTCGTGGCTGCAATTTGTAGGCAGCCATCTCGCCATTCGCATGTACTTTTCGTGGGTCAGCGCTGCCGTCATGCTCAACGTGTCCATCTCGTGGCAGACTCTCCACGGGGGCTTTTTACCGTTCGGTCCCTACGCTGGCATACTCGCCGTGCTGCTCACGATCGTGCTTTCGGGCATTGTGTACTGCCGCGACCATATCATTGGCTGCGTCGCACTGTGGGCACTCTTTTGGCTCACCAAGCGCACGGGATCTTTTGAGCCGGTAGCGCACGACACACTGGGCAAGGTCCAGGCAAGTGCGCTTGTCGGCTTACTGCTGGTTGCCATGACCATGGCCGTGGCAGCTCTCCATCATCAGCTCGAACCACAGTACGTTACGCGTTCCTTACCGTACAATGCTTGACGTCGACTTGATTTCTCACATGGATTCCATACTAGGTGGACACTGCTGACTGCCGGCGACATCTCCAAGGCGTCGCTCCCAGCTACACAAACTAGCAACTACCTGGACAAGTAGACAGGCAATTTTGAATGCGCAGCAGTTTTACACCACGTATACGCATGGTCTCTTCCACTAGAGAGTGGAGAGCCTCCCCCCTCAGACAGTACACGAGACGGTTAACCTTACCTACCAAGCAGTGTGTATGTGAACCCGTCGCATCTCATTACTCCCTCGATACTACGCGATCTCCTTTCTGTTCTTCTGGCCTCGAGCTCCAACGCTAGTACCGTATCGTCCGTTGCCGTAGCTCATTGGAGGTGTCGAGCAAAACCAATTGAGTGGCCCACTATTGGTGGCCTCCTTGCCACAAAAAGCCACCGAATCAAAGTGTTTACGTATCAGATCCCATGGACGCACTGCATGCGTTGTCGGTCACCATTATCGCCGTACTGCGATGCCCCACCTCCCATTTCTCAGAATATTCAACCTAGACGTAGACGACCCCGCTGGTCACTGCTGACATTTTCAAGAAAATTCCTAGTCGTCGATTCTGAACGCGCAGAGCCATTTTCCTCACTCGACCAAAAGAGATCGTGCCCCCAAATGCCCCTCCGTCGACTCATTTGCGGAATTTCCTTCAGGACGAGATGCCGTCCCACGCGGAGCTCACCGCCGCGCTCTTTGTGCTGCAACTGTTCGCCCACTTGCGGCCGAATACATTAGCGCTCGCAGATTTCAAGACCAAACCGTGGATGTGGACGTCGCTCTTGGAGCCCGAGGACATTGCAGTCCTGCTCTGGCGCGTGGCCTGCGTGTTCACGGCCGTCATGATTGGTTGCGATCTCTTTGTCCCCCAACTCTCGCTGTTTACCACTGAGCCAGCGTTGCGCGGGTACTTTACACTGTCGTGCATGCTCGATGTGGGCTGGATCGTGCTCTTTGTCTGGCTGCGCTGGGTCGCGCGGCATGTGTGCCCTAGTGTCCCAGTGGCTCGCGCTGCTGCCGCTCTACCTATGCACCGACATTCCATGGCTGGAATTCGTGGCCAGCCATCTCGCGATCCGCATGCACTTTGCGTGGGTCACGCTTGGTGTCATGCTCAATGTATCCATCTCGTGGCAGACGTGGAGCGGTTCATTTCTTCCGTTTGGCGCCTACGCGCTGCAGCTCGCCGTGCTGCTCACGGTCGTGCTCGCGGGTATTGTCTACCGCCACGACAATGGCATTGGCTGGGTCACAATCTGGACGCTCTCGTGGCTCGATTCACGCACACGCTCGCTTGACTCGCCAGTCCAGGAAACTTTTAAAATGCTCCGAGCTGGTGCAGCCGTCGGCTGGCTGCTGGTCGCCATGACCATGGCCGTCGCAGCTCTCCACCGCCAGTTCGCACCGCTGTACGTTCCTTTAGTCGGCGATACTTGACTTCCCCATGGCTCTCACAGTGTGTCCATACTGTAGGTGGATGCCGCTGACAGCCGACAACATCTCCAAGGTTTTGTTGAGCAAATAGACAGGGTTTGTCTCCCTCTTTGAAAGTCGAAGTTATATTCGACACTTTAGACAGGGGAATCCGTGTCGTGCTCACGTGGTGCGGCTGCTTCCTCGGCGCGTGAGTGGCTTTTGCGTGTTTCCGGTGTCGACGGTGCCGTAGTTGGCACCGAACCCGGCGTCGCCCTTGAGAGACGCAGCCGTCAGCAACGCGCGTGAGAGTCTAGAACGTACACAAAACAAAACACAAAGGATCACTCACTGTGGGATGGCGTGGACATGGTCGTCGTCGTGGCTGCTGTGGAAGAGAGAGACATACCTGCGCCTTGTGATGGCCTGCTCGGCCGCCGAGAAGAGCACCAGGGCCATGATGACACCGGCCGCGAGCGTGGCCGCCGCTTGGATACGCACCACCTTTTCGCGCTGCTCGACAAGCGGGAACGCCTTCTTGGCGTCCTTTTGTGTGATGCCGACGCACGCCCACACAGTCACGAGTCCCATCACGGGGTCTTTGCCGTACACGACACCAAGAATCGCCGTCACGACGAGCACGCCCAACAGCATCAAGTACGCGCCGAGCGACAGGTAGCCTCCCGTGACGGTCTGGCTCGTGATGGTCCAGCTCACGACAGTCGCGGCCGTGATCCAGGCAAAGTAGAGGCGAATGCTGAGCTCACTGCACAAGTATTGGCGCCAGCGGAACGGCCGCACGTCGCGCTCGACCGTGAGAAACAGGTAGATCGGCAGCAGCACGAGCCAGAGCAGCGTAATGTCGACGGCCGCCGCGTTCACGGCTTCGAACGTGTTGAAGAGCAGCGCCCACGCAGCGTTGAGCACACAACTGAGCGCAAAGCACACGCGCAGCGGCGTCGGGTTCGCGGCATAGTGGAAGATGGAGAGCCCCGGGAATGCCACGTCCGTGATGACGGTCATGAGCGTGAAAAAGTAGATGGCGTTCCAGATCGAAAACGCGTACGGCGCCGGCGTGATGGGCGTGTCGTACGTGGACGTGAGGTCGCTCCGTGTGAAGGCAAGCCACGTGAGCAGCAGCTGCACGACAAACAGCGCGGCGTTCACGTACGGCAGCGCGCCCTCGAGCGACACGCGCGACGCCATGCTTGCTTGGAGATCTCAAATCTCAAACTGACGGGGAAAGGCAGGGGTCTCTTGCGACATATTATTTACAGTGATTTTTGTTATGTGCCCATCTTTTGGTCGTAAAGATCTGTCGCATACAGTAGGGTACTTCTTCACACGTCGCAGATTCCGTCAGGATCATGGTCGCCATGATTCTTCCAGCTCACCACCACCATGATGGTGATCATGGTGATGCCGCGGTATCCATAGTCTTGGGAAATT
Organism: Pythium volutum; assembly: GCA_023334575.1. Classification (NCBI taxonomy): domain Eukaryota; phylum Oomycota; class Peronosporomycetes; order Pythiales; family Pythiaceae; genus Pythium; species Pythium volutum. The sequence continues at coordinate 23,567 of JAADVC010000085.1, read as the reverse complement.
ATGGGCTGGTCCTCAACCAATGCAGTAACATTTATCAAGCGCTGGTTATCGAGTCAGAGCCCGTTCCATCACTTTGGTTCATACTATCGCTGGGGTGTTTCGTCTCACCACAGGCTAGACACCGACAGCGCCGTATTCGGCACTCAGCGTCTTCTCCGCGAGCAGCGGCAGCGTGCGTTCCACCTCGGCTACTTCGTGCTTGGGTCTACATACAAAACGAGCTACAGCGTTAGCACCCAATATCTCCATCATGCCTTTCGTGCAGAATGGATTTACGTACCCATATCGATCGTATAGCTTTTGGCCAATGGCGATCAGCATGAACGCGCAGATAATCGCAGCGCTCTGCGTCGCGGCGGCGCGCACGCCCATGCTGACTCGCGTGGTCGCCTCATCCAGACCTTGCACGTCCTTGGTAGCGACAGCGACCAACGCCCACACGGCCACGGCTGGAAACGTGAGTTCACCGGCATACACGACGATCGAGACGGTCGCGACTGCGAGCAGCGTGACCAGCACGAGATACGACGCCGTTGACAGGTATGCGACGCCCAGCAGATCCTGCGTGGTCACGGCGACGCTAATGAGCGTGGCCGCGCTCGACCAGGCAAAGTACATGGTCAGGCCGAGCTCGCTCGCCAAATACCGGCCAACGCTAAAACCACAGTCCATGCGTGTGCGCAAGATGAGAAGGAAAATGCCACACAGTGCGAGCCACTGCACGACGAGCACGGCGGTCGCGACGTTGACATAGTCGGACGGGAACGCGACGGTCCAGGCCATGTTGGCGGCACACGCGACCGTGAAGAGCAGCCGCTGCGGGTCGTCGAGGTACGAAAAGATGGACAGCACGGGGCAAAAGCAGTCGACAATCACACCAAACGTGAGCAGTGCGTAAATGACGCGCCAGATCGCAAACGCGTAGCCCGCCGGCGTGATGAGCGTCGCGTGGGCGCGCGACGACGGCGCGATGCCCCGTGAGTAGTGCGTGTTGAGCAGCCGCTGCGCGAGGTAGACGGCGGCGTTGAGCCATTTGAGCCAGCGCAAATCGCGCGCGAAAAACTTGCGGTCGCGAGGAGATGCTGAACTACTCATTTTTGTTGGTTGGTGTTGGCGTTGGTTTTGTTGTTGGTGATGTTGGCGTTGGGCGTTGGGTGTTGTTGGCTTTCCAACGTTTTTGTGTCAAACTTTGTTGGTGCTTCGCTTTGCTTCGCCTTGCAGTTGGGCTTTGCGTTTCGTTGGCTTTCGATGGAACTGGCGATCCGCAAAAGAAAAGATCCGAACAATGGACAAAACAAGGCGGTTTGTGGATGATTTTGGATAGAAGTAGGTAAAGTGCCGTCGCAAAATCGCACAAGACGGTACAAAAATGCAGCTTCAACTGGTATCTGATCAGTTGGTCCCGTAGTTGATTTGGTTGGTCTTGCCATTGAGCACCGGCGCCGCGAGGTCGAGCGGCACGTAGCGGTCGTTGCTGCAAGAGGAACAAACCATTTACGTCAATAGAGCGAGCGAGAAGATCCTGAGAAGAAGAAGAAACTGTACTGTACCTGAGGCGAGAGATGAGCCGCACGGCCACAGTGATGAACATGAACGCCGCGACCATGGCCGCGTTCTGCGACGCGCACACACGGATGCTGTCGTGCATGCGCTCAACGTTGGGGATGCCCCAGGGAAAGGTTTTGACCGACAAGGCGACCAACGTCCAGACCGCGACGGCGCCAAACGCGAGGTCTTCGTTGAAGACCACGGCCGAGATGGTCGCGACACCGAGCACGCTGAGCAACACCACGTAGGCGCTGAGCGTCAAGTAGCCCTGGAAAAACTGCTGCAACGAGACAGCCACGCTCACGAGCGTCGCACCGCAAGTCCACGCAAAGTAGACTGTGAGTCCCAACTCGCTGCAGAAGTAGCGGCCCCAGCTGAAGCCCTGCTGCTTGTGCTCAATCTGGATGTACAGGTACAGCGTGAATAGCGTGACCCACAGCATCGTGATCACGAGCGTCGCGAGCTGGATGAATTCGTGCGTGAACAGCCCGATCCAGACCATGTTGGCAACACACGAGACCGAGAAAAGCAGCCGCAGCAAGTTGGGCTGCGGCGCTGACGTGAACACGGAGAGCGCAGGAAAGAACACGTCACAGACCACCAGCACCGAAAGCAGCGTGTAGATAAGCCCCCAGATCGCGAACGCGTAGCCCGCCGGCGTGATGAGCGTTTCGTGCTTGCGCGACATGGGACCGATGTTGCGCGACATGGCGAAGTTCACGTAGAGCTGCACAGCGTACAGCCCCGCGTTCACGAGCGGGGGCACAGCGAGCACCATCGTTTCCGTTCGTCAAGACCGACGGGCTCAGTTTGCTACGCACGAAGTGGCCGGTCTGCTGCCAAAGGGGAGAGGTCCACAAGACTCGGGGGGCTTGGCTTGACTTTGGCAGGATGATTCGCCTTCTTCGCCATTCCGGCCACAACAGTCTAATCAAACAGAGGTGAGATACAAGCTATAATTACCAAAACAGGGTGATTCTCAATTCACCTCTACTATCCGAATATTTGTAACCCTCGTTAAGCGATACTGTACAGCATCGGGCCACATGCAACTCACCGTGAAGAGTGGACCTCCCACGATGATGTTTTCTGCCCATAAATCACGAACAGAAACGGGCCATGACGAAGAGTGATGTTGAAGATGTGAATGCGCAAACTGGTTGTGTGCAGTTGGATGACAGCCCCGTCCGTTCGGAATTGGTGCAAATGACAGCGGACTGTGTGAACCACACACTGTGATGTTCGCCTTGATTTCTCATCTCTGCAATTATGGCCACCCCCAGGTTTGCTCCACAGTGTCCAGTACATTGTACTACAGTGCAGTACAGTATTCAACTCACCCACACGATCAACAAATACAAAAGATTGGATACCGTACGTCTCGCACCCGTTTTACCAGTAAGTCTTCGAGCGTACACATCCAAAGGTCTGAAAATCTTTGGACACAATTGCAACGTGGATGTGTTTAGTCGCCTTCCAAATGCATCCACTAGATACACTTACCCACAATCTGCCCTGTAGACGTGGATGGCCAGCAAGCGCAAACGCTCATTCATGCAAACCACTGTACTACAGTCTGTAGGTACAGTACGGTATCCAATCCACCCGATCTGATGTACTGTACAGTACTAGAAATGTAATCGTCCCCAGCGCGGATGACGCTTGACGTGGCTGCTTCTTTTTTTTCTTCTTGACTGCGAGAACGGAAAACATTTTTTTCCCGATCAAGACTCCAGCGGGAAACTTGGCTGTCTCGCTGCTGGGCAAAGGCGTGACAAAGTTTTCGAAACGCTGAACAGTAATGCGATTGAACTGTAATGCGTGTGGTTGATTTGCCCAGCGCCATCAATAGAGCGTGATCATGGGGTCCATCATGTGCAGATACCAGCAAAACCCGACGCGCTGCTGGCATTGGCTCGCTGATCAAAGAGTTGGCTCGTGCCGCATTTTCCCAGGTCCGGGCATCGTCCACATGCGGTCTGTTTTTGATTTTGAACCCACATTTTCTCATCACCTGCCACTGGCGCGGCAGTGCCAGTGCAGCTCAGCTCAGCTGGATGTGATGGGGAAGAACAAAGTGGCATCGCGACGTCGGGTCAGCCGCCTCGGCGCAACCATTTGAAAGTAGCACGTCTAGACGTTCTGTCAGCAACCTCGTGGCACAATCCATCCACTCCATCCAGGATGGCTTCAAGACACAGGATTTCTTTGTGGCAGTGGTCTATTGCTGGTCTTTTTCGAAGAAGGGCGGCTGCTTTTCTTCCGATGAGTGAGTGAACGCTCTCTCCTTCTCCTCTCGCGTGTTCTCCATGAGATCATGAGTGTACTGTACTGTACTGTAGAATTCCCTATCGCTCAGTCTCCTCGCCATCTCCCTCGGCACACGACGAAGATTTGCATTCTCGAGTGTCCCAACATAAATGTAAATGGGCTGACTGTGAACGAATCCTGCGGTTTGATCCGTTTGGTACTGTACAGACTGCACCGCTGGGCGTCGCAGATTCAGTCGATGTTGTTGTTTAAACTGGCCTGGAATGACAAAAATTCGAGGGGCGTGGGTCCGTGGTTGGAGGGAAACTAATTGGCCAATACCCCATTCAAAGACAGGCCAATCCCACCCTGAGTCCGTACAGTACCACGTATAACCCGGGTTTCCATTCTTCACACCCAGCTCTGCTTTTTTTGGCGGACCCCGGCCTCTGCGTTTTCTCTCTCTCACTCTTTGATCTCGTTTTGCAAAGCTGTCTAGGGCAGACAGCGCAGCCGCATGCATTTGTCGGGTGTGCTGAAGATGGAGACACGGCCAAACGGCCCGTTTAACGGGGCGGCCGAGTGTTCGGTTCGGTTTTTGGTTTCGCGGCCAATGCCATTGGCCCAATGGCCTTGCAAACCAGAGAGGAGATGGGGCAGCCATCGTTTTGTTTTTCGGCGACGAATGCGAGAGATCCAGCGAGGAGATCTTTGCAACCCCGAGCCCGCAGCCGGCTTCACCAAGTGTGGTGCTCCTGTCAACGAGCGATCGACTGCGCAGCCGCTGGCCGTGGTGCGTGTTGACCACTGCACTGTCACGGGGAGACGGGTTTTCCGAGGTGTAAGGTTTCACGACGAGATTTACGTGGAGTACAGAACAGTGTATGTACAGTCCGTCAGACCCGACGGTGTCTCCCTATCCACGATGGGCCCTGGATCATGGATGCGCCATCATAGTAATGGGCCCTTGGCGTCAACCAACTGGTCAAGGACTCAAGGTTGTGTGGCTGTCGGGCCAGCCCATATGGGAGTGTCAGGAGCGAGCAAAGGCAGTTGCGAGTCCTGTTATCCAGTTTCGACTGAATACGGTACCGTACGATACAGTACGGTAGGCAAAACCATCGAAGGAATGGGTGACGAGTACTGGACGGATGCATTCCCATGATTGGCAAGCGAATCATGGGAATGCATCCGTCCAGTACCCCAGTGGGAGCATGTCAAGCCCAACAAGTCGGCGCTAGAGGGACACCGATGCTGTCATGAATATGGAACACTTGGGGTGGATTGATGATACCATAATGGGGGATATCCATTCACACTTAAATAAAACCTAACCGTAATAAACAACGACGCACGCTACGAACACGCAGGGTGGACACGAGGCGCCGCAGATTATACGACACTGTACTGCGGCACGTGGTGTGCATGATGGTGGTGGCGGCTGTGGTGGTTGTGGTTGTGGTGGTTGTGGTTGTGGTACGCATGCGGAGCGTAAGCCGGCGCGGCAAAGTGGCTCGGTTCAAACGTCATGAGGTTGTAAAAGATGGCGAGCTCCTCACCAGCGAGGGCCTGCGGCGCCTCCTGGAGGCTCGTCGGGTGCGGCGCAAACACGTCCAAGTGGTGCTGGTGGATCGCAAGGTGCGGCGCAAACGGACCGTCGATTGCGCGCGGCGACTCGTAGTCGATCGACCCACGCGGCGAGCTGGCGTCGTCGTCGTCCGAGTAGTGGCCGTTCGTGTCGTACGGCGAAAAGCGCTGGAGGCGCTTCTTGCGGTCGAGCTTCTTTTGGTTCTGGTTGGCCTTTTCGCGGTGGAACTCGCAGAGCTTGTGGAGCTTGCCGTTGCGCTTGACCGCCTGGAGGTTCTGGCACTTGCCCGTGCGGTATCCGCAGCGCTTGGGCACGACACCATCGGGCAATGGGATGCGTTCTTCGTCCTTGTTGGATCCGGTCGGCGACGACGGCGCGCTCGAGGGCGCGGGCGACGCGGGCGATGCCGAGCTTGCGTCGTCGAGCGCCTGGAGTTCAATGCGCAGCGGCGCCTGATCATAGAAGAGCTCGTCGAGCTCGCGGTCCGAAAGCACAATCGCGTTGTTCTGCATGGTGGATGGATAGGGAACGGTGGAAGGCAAAGGTAGTGCTGTCGGCGATGCAAATTCTCAAGTGACTCCGATGGGCGAGGGCTCCCGTCCAGCGGCCGCCCAAAGAAGAGGGGCACCGCCCGAGTCGAAAACGGAAGAACAGAGCGGGGCTTCCACGAGAGGCTTCTTCTCGCGCGCGCCTCTCTTCCTTACGTAGACTCAAGGACTCACCCATCTCGCTGCGACCGTCTCCCACTCTCACAACACTCACCAAACCGCAGGCGACCAATTGCGCCTGCGCTTGCATGGTGATAGTAGCACGGTCCGCCTGGCTTTGCGCGTCAGCGGCCGGGCTCTGGCACCTTCGTACTGAGGTCGCCTTTGAGACCGGGGGTGCAGATGACTCGGCACAGACGGGCCAGTCCACCAACTTTCTCGTGATGGAAAACTCGCCAGATGGCGGCTCCACAGCGATTGACCGTCGGTCCACAGTGTGGCTGCACATGTTGGACGCCCATTAGCCAATGACCGCTCTCTTTGCGGACAGAAACGGTGCGGAGTGGGACCTGGCCGTGCAACACTGCGGTTGCGAGCCGGATGGGTTCTCGAATTGCAGTTGCCCGATGGCAAAATTGTGGTCCACCGCCTATGCTCGGCACACTTTTCGGTCGATTCCGAACAATGGACCAGACAGGGGATCTTGAATCTGCCGAGATTTTATTGACGCCGTCTGGAGCGAATGTGACCACACGCGGTGATCGATGTCAACGTGCGTGGGGGGACGAACGAGGAAACAAGAAAAAGACTCTTGACATGGTGACTGATTCGAAGATTCTGTGAAACGCCCCAAGGTCGAAGTGAGCGTTCCGCATGGACGCGTGAAAAGAAGAAAATAAACGTGAAACCAACCGACTGTCGACTGTGCGGTAAACGAGAAAAGGGAGAGAGAAGTAACGTAACACCAAAACGACAAACTACCGTACAGTAATGAGATACAGTAAAATAACGAGTAGAGAAGGAATTTTCATGGATCCAACACAGAGCTTGGCTCGAAATCACCAACAAAAACGGTGTCCGGACGCGAGGCCGTCGGAACGGTCAACAAGCAGAGGAAGGACTTTGGGCCAGAATGATGCGTTGACCATCCGGCAGTGCCAAACTTCGAAGTATTTTCATCCAATCCGCGCAGAAAATGGAGTCACTCTGGACGATTACTCTCCACCTGGGAGTATTCGTTGCTCCTTTCGTTTGCAGAAGCACCCCGATCTTACACCTAGTGGCCTGGCGTTGCATGTTGACAACGTGACCACAAACTAACAGATTGGCCCGTCTGCTTACTCATTCAGTCTAAGTGCGCTGAACCATCTGTCGCCCGGGTCAATGAGCGTGCACCCACGTGAGTTCAACCAAAAAATAAGACAAGAAAGAAAAAGCAGTGAACCGCTTCCGTTTCTTGTTTTCACATTTTCGGCAACTAAAATAAATAACTGCCAAAAAAGATTCGTGGCTCGGAATTGTCGGCGTCATTGATTGATGGGACACAGAGTTCCATCCACGTCTGGATCCGCCGCTCTGGATTTTTCTCTTTTCACGATTCTTGCGGATATACTCGCCCGTTGGATTTTCTCACAGTGCATTGAGCTGAACGCCCACGCAGCTGGAGACGCTGGAAGACTTCGAATCGAAGTTTCCGCCTGTCAGGGTGTGTGGATATTCAGCGTCTTCAAGTGTTTTACAGTTTGTCACGCCCAGGCTGGCGAGACGCCGGGAGAAAGGGATCCTGTCAAGACTCCTGGGTGAAAACCCATATCCAGGGACGCTTGGATGGGTGTGGGAAAAAAAATGCAAGAAACTCCCAATGGCCTCCTCCAGCTAAGTGGCGGTGTAATGGTCTCGCATCGAGATCGTAATGCACGAAAGGCTGTGCTATCAGTATTATGCAAGTGCGCTTCGGTATGCGAAACAATTCTGCTGCCTTTCGACACCCCATGCTCTCTTGCACATTTTCGCTGATGTCTACAGTGTCTCCCTGGTGTGCTTTTTAGTCCTCTACTCTCACGTCGAACGCCCCTCCACGTGAGAGAATAAAACACGGAGAGTGCATGAAACAAACAGGAAGTGAGTCAGTCAGTCACGAATGCACAAGAGAGTTCGCATGGGTTGGGTGGTACAGCGTAGTACTTCCCACTGGGAATCCCAGCCCAGCAGAGCAACGTGCGGGAAGACCTCTTCTCTTTGTGGCGTAATACAACGTCCCACGTAAGGCTGATGTGTGGTGCTTTCCTTGGCGCCTCGCCTTGGCCTGGGTGAGAAAGAGAGCGACCGCATCTCACCCATTGTCACGTGGCCCAACAGCATGGCGTCTTCCTTCAACGTCATAGTACTGCGTTGCCAGTGCCGTTGGACGATGTTCGAAATCGTACGCCAAGCAGCAGCTGCACTGTACCGTAGTATTTTACATGGTGCAACGATCGCTTACGCAGGACTTCCTGCTTCCACACTGGATTCCGAAAGGGACGGATAAAAGGTCGGCATGGGGGGGACTCGCATTCCGTCCGACCCTCCTCTTGGTCCGCACCCATTCCATCCACCGCATGCGGCTCTTGCATATCATGGGTTCAGCTCTAGTATACCAGTATAGAACCACGGGGTTCAGATAAGGCCGAGCGTCTTCGTGGAACAATACTGCATGCACAGTCTTACGAAAAACTTCCGGCAGACTTGGCGCAGTATCAAAGTTCTGTATGATGCGTTGGTGTCAGGAAGGACAGGGGGGACCACGCGGATCTGCACACGAGACGGCATGCCTAGCCAGTTTGGTCTGACCTCACGTCGCAGTGGATCCTTGAACGTCGCCAATCTGGTGACGAGAAACTCTTCTCGGGATCCAGTTGGAAGGATCCAGTATTGAGGTCCAGACAAAAGTCCAACCACCTTATCGGATACTGTACCAACGTTGGCGTGGGGAGGCTCCGCAACAATTGATGCATGCGGACCGACGGGATCCGATCCGTCCATGATCTGTCATCCGGAACAGCCACAACCCGATCCTTTGTCGTCGGAAACCATCAGCCGCGCCTACAGTGTTGGGCGAAGAATCGGTCCACTCGCCTTTGTCGAAACTAGGGAGGGTCGACCCATCCAGACAAACAGAAGAGACCAACGTGGCGCCGTGTCAGGACTACTACTGCAGCCACAATCACAGCTTTTACCCTGGAGACCAAGCGCTCGGGTCCCGACCCAGGATACTTGTGGACCAAGACGTTGTTTGCACGTGCATCTAAGAGCCCTGCGCTGCTGGATTCCTCAGCAGCAGCATCGTGACCACGCCGAAGAAAATCACTCTCGCACTCGTTGACACGGTTCATACAACTGGAACCTGTTTTTTTGGACCAGACACTGCGTCCCACTGCCCCGAGATCTTTTCGGTCTCCCACTGTCTCCTCGGTTGACAGAAAACACAGCGAACGAAAGCGGTGGCGGAATGCAGGTCGTCTACTGTACAGTGTACTGTATGTAGAAGGGAACGAGAGGGGGATGAGCTCCATCACGCCTGTCGAAGGAAAGAAAAGACCGAAACGAAGAGAAGGAGATGAGACCCCCGAGCCGGACATGACTGTTTCTGGCCATCAAGTCAGCTGGGAAGATGAGGACACATCGTCGGGTTGAAGGGATGTTGGGTCATTTTGGCTCGGAAAGAAGACATCTCCCAGCACAGGCAGCTGCGTGGAGGAGCGGTTTGCTTGACGAGACCGCGAACCGCGAACATCCCACGAAACCCAGAGGAGCGTCGCGTGCCGACTCCCCCACATTCACGGCTGACAGCGCCATCACGACGGCACACGGGGCGAGTCTTTTGCTTCAAGCTTGGGCCGCAATGTGGATTGGTCTGTCGGGTTCGGGTCTCGCATGCCGCAGCGGCTTTTTTTCGGCTTCTTTATTGGGACACCCGTGAGTGCCTTTGCCTTTTAGCTGCTGCTGGTCTTTTTGTATGTGTGGGGTTTGCGCAAACCTTTGCGAACGCGACGTTTCCAGCAATTGTGCTGAGACGCTGGGTTGTACACCACTGTCCCCTTTACCGAAACAAAGCCTGGCGTGTGGGGGACGCTTTTGTTGCCTCCGGTCATTGGCGATGGCATTGTGCTGCTGCTGGTGCCTGACGCGGCGCGTGTCATTCTGGGTGAAAACGTCGTGACTGGCTGGACTCTAGCGACGCCTTTGCGAGCGTGAACACGACAGAGAGCGGCCATGAGTGGACAGTGAGGGCTTTTTTTCATCCAGATCCAGTGGAATCTCGGGGCGCGGTCCCACGACCCGTCGAGAAGGAAGAGAGAGAGCGCGCCATGCCGCACCATCGCTCGCCAAAAACCAACGGCATAGCGATTATACGAGCATGCTGCGCTATACGTATACAGTATGTATGCCTAACGTAGCGTGCCATACATTTTAGGTACGAAGACATGGGAGCAATTCTCGCTCTATATCGGGCCTGTCGAGTTTTTTTCGATAGAAGCGAGAAAGGTCCGATTGTTCGCAGATTCGTACAGATTCGTTCTGTTCTCAAGCACCACTGGATTGTACTGTACATGTATTACGGGAGAACGTGGGAAGGGCATGAGCGATACGGCGGTGGTGCCGTAATAGAGCGGTAGGGTAGGTACGAAGGGGTGTCTGAGAGATGGAGGGCTTCCCGCGCGGCTTCTTTGTGAGCATTTCCAGACATCCGTCGTACTTAGCAGAATGGTTATGGTAGTAGACTGATTATCCGAAAGAACTTTGGGAAACACTACAGCCCAGGTTTACAGCGGTTTTTTTGCTTTTTCCGCAACGAGAAGCGTGCGCGTTAGGAGGCGCGGAGCGCCGGGTTCAGAGTTTCAAGTGTGTGTGTGTCCAGCCCTATTTGACACAGGCGAAAGCGCGCGAAGTGCTGCTCTGCTGCCGAAGATACGAAAAGAGGATTTTCGCACTTAAGAGGAGAGCAAATTTGCCAGGGTTTTGCCAGGTTTTTGGATGTTTTATGTACGGAATTCTAGGTTTTGAGCAGGTTTTAGTTCGATAAAACAGCTGTAAACCTGGGCTGTAGTGCCAGCCAACAACTTTACAGAGACTTTACTGTTATGTCAGTGTTCGTGGCTAGACTCAGCCGCAGAACGGAAAAGCCGGTTTTGTGAGTTTGAAATTCCACTTTAGAAACCCCAATATTTGAGGAAAACAAGGCGGTTTACCCCAAGACATGGAGATCTGGATGCCATTCAGAATCATCATTTTTAAATTCCAAATGGCGACTGCTTGTGCTGCCGCCCTCTGATCTCCATGATCTGTACAACGGAATTGTGCAGGGCGAATCCACCACCCGCAGTTGACGAATGCCCACAGCAGCCGAGAGGACCAATCTCAATTCGGAAGGGACCGCATGTCCGTCCACGAATTTCCTGGCTCTTCGTGATAACGCTATAGACCTGAACTGCCGCTCGTACCATCCAGTCCACTGAACTCTACCTCACTGGGACAAGCACCCGGTCGCCCGTTGCTCCACCCGTCGCCCGTTTTCGAGGACTCACCCTAACAATTTTTGGCCTGTCTGATCTTCTTTTGGACGGGAAGCAAAGCCTTCCCGCATCGCCGATCCTGGAATCCAGGACCCAGAATTCCTGGCTCAGCCGAGAATCAGCGACCGGACTGTATGCGCAAGTTGTTCCGCTGCTCTCAATGGAGCTGCCTGTCGGCCATTGCGCGACACTTTGCGAAGTCATGCATTAGTACACCCACTGTACTCTACATCCTCCAAGCCTGGGGCTGGGTTTGAATCAAGCATCAAACTTTAATGACCCGACCTTCCCCCGAGCATCTGCCACTCCTCGGACAGTTTCTATACGTACGCTTCCGCCTCTGCTGTCTCAAATCAACCAGAATGCATACAAGAAATACGATCAAAGCATTGCTGTATTAGACTGTGGGTTGTACGGCACCACGCGCTTCGTGTGCTCGTTCGTCCACAAGCCCAGCGCAGGTCAAGGCGTCGGCGCAATGAGAAGCGGCGTGCATGCGTCATGCAGGCGCCCTGCGCGGCGCTGCACGACGGAATCAGCAAGACGCCAAAGCCACCGCCCGCCGGCGCATAGCAAATCAGAGCGCCGGCGTTACACGCCGTTTGGCACGCGGCGTACGCGAGCGGGCCCGCACACGCGACGTCCACGATCGCGACGAGCACGCGCATTCCCGCCAGAAAGATGGAGACCTTGCGTGGCGGCGACATGAGAGATATCGAACGCGCAGCGAGCAGAACTTGACGTTGGGAGGGTGCTTGGCGGATTGCCAAATGAACGAGTGCTTTGTGGTGTGAGGAACAGCGAGAAAGGGAGAGAGAGCATAGAAAAGAGAACGAATTTCTTTCGTCGCGACCTCGGAAGGATCTTTGATGGAAAGCAAGCGACCATGGCGACGGAGAGAAAGCCCACGAAGCGTTGCATTGAGACAGATAGGTCTCAGCCGTCTCTGTATCATAGAGAAAACAATGCCAAGAGGAACCCCAGAGTTGATTGCCTCCGGGTTCGCTCCACATCCATCCAATTGCACATAAAAAGAACAGCTGTCGACTCGCCAAAAACCAGAGCTTTTTCATAGCGTTGGATGGTGTCAGCCTGACCGAGCGTTCCACCGTTTTGCACATTAGAAAAAACGAACAGCAGCGACTCAGGTCGATTTCAAACTCACGGCGTTGGCGCAACGGCCAGGGTAAAGTCCACTACCCAACGCTGAAAAATGCTGAATCTCACTTCCCACACGCCGCTTTTTTCTTCTTCATCCACACGGAAAATTCTCGGTAGGTACAGCTGACGCCAGAGTACCGCGGGTCCTGGATAGAATTCTCAAAACAAACTTGTATTGGAGGTCCCAGCAAACGATGCTGATCGAGCAGCTCGAGACACGACATGTTTTTCGGACCCAGGCTTGCATCGTTCGCAACCGTCATGGGGTCGGTGTGATTAAAAACACTGCGCACGAGGCCATGCACGCGCTCTGCGCCGCATTACAAGCCGGCACAGACCCGACACCAAAGATCACGCCCGCCGCCATGTAGCAAACCACGACGCCGGCGTTGCACGCACTTTGGCACGCTCCGTAGGTGGCGAGTCCCGCCTGAGTGACTTCAGCCAGCATGGCCAGCGTGAGCGCGGGCAGCACAAGCATGGCGACCGGAAACAGCGACGACATTCGGAAGACGTGAAACAATGGGGAAGTCGTCTTGTGTGCGAGGACTGCGGAAGAGAGGACTGCCCCTTGGAGGACCGAAAGAGAACACAGAGTCTTTCTCGGTGACGCCCGTCATTGGGACGAACTATGAGAGTTATCAATCGTGCCCGACAAGAATTTTTTTTCTTCTATCTCCTTGATCGGTGCATCGGCTTTTCCGGTACAGGGAGACGATACAGAGCGCGAGAAAACACAAATACGATTCCATCATGGCCGGCAAAAAAAGAAACGTCTCTCTTGGAATTAAACGGGTGGGTTCGCTCATTGCAACCACGTCGTGCGTTGCGCCTTCGACCCACCACGAGCGAGTCCTTGGGTACCTCACGGCGTTGGCGCGATGAGCAACGGTGTACACGCGGCCATGCACGCGCCCTGCGCGGCGCTGCACGACGGGATCAGCAAGATCCCAAAGCCGCCGCCCGCCGACGCGTAGCAGAGCGCCGCGCCGGCGTTGCATGCGGTCTGGCAGGCGGCATACGCGAACGGCCCAGCGGTCACGACGTCAACCATGGCGGCGAGCGCGAGCGTCCCCAGGACTGAGAGCTTGAACAGCGACATTGGGAGGAGGAGAGGAGAAGAAGAGCGGAAAGGCAGGCAGAGGGTGCTTGTCTTGGCAGGCAGGCAGGCAGAGGAGCTTGTCTTTGTGTGCAGATTGCGGAATGAGCGAGTGGAAGAAAGAGGCTTCTGCGCCGAGAATTCACGACGTGAAGGGCGCTTCCTGGGAAGCGTCTCTCTACATTGAAGATCCCAGGGATATGCTATGGGATCTTCCCATGTAGTAAATATCCCCTGGATACGTCATATCGCAATGGCTAAGAAGTGGCCACTGTCCTGTGGGTGTCAGTCTTACTATGCACGTGGGAATGGGACAAAAGGAAGACATATCCAGAGCCTCGCTGTCTTCCCATGTTCTAGAACGATAGACTTCTACGCGTCACGTCCTGTCTCGGCCGCTACGACCAGCGCGTTCCCACAGTGTGGACACTGCTCGTCGTCTTCGCCAAACTGCGTGAGGTCCTTGCGGAACGGCTTGCGGCACTGCTTGCACAGGAACGCGAGTTCGCTGGCGGCCTCGAGCGCGTGGTTGCTCAGCTCGAAATGGCACTCGGAACAGTCAAACCAGCGGTTGCAGCACGGTGCGCGGAAGGCGCACTAGAAGATTTTGTATGGGGAATGCAAAGGCAAGGTCTCAGCGACTACTCCATGCGGTAAGCGACCGCGGCGGTACGTACGTACCTGGGCATTAGTGATATGCTTGCACATTTTCCTTAGGCGCTCTTGCTGAGACTGTAGCTTTTCCGCAGGGGTTACTCCGTGGTGGGGCTATATTTACGGCACCCGTAAAACCTCCCTCGTCTCCTATGCACTTCACGATGGCCGCAATCTCGCCCGACGACCTCTACGCCAAGGCGCGCCACCTACACGTGGACCTCGCCGCCGAGCCGTTCCTGCTGCCGCTCGTGCGCCAGGCCGTGGCCACACCACTACCGCCGCAGTGGACCGAGACCCAGAACGACAGGGGCGAAATCATCTACCGCAATGAGCTCACGGGCGTGCTCCACGACACGCACCCAGCGGACGTGTACTTTCTCCAGCTAATCCACGAGCTACGGCGGTTCTACGACAATACCGACCACGCCACCGAGAACCAGACTGGCGCTTCACGCTCGGTGTCGGCGTGGATGGAGTTTGCCGACGCGAACGGCGGCAAAGACGCTGCGTATTACTATGATTTCGTGAGCAAGGCCACGCAGCGCACGCGCCCCACGGGGCCGATCGCGAGCTCGGACGTGGTACCCAACCTCTCGGCGTTGAACGGCGCGTCGGTCAACCAGATCTTTGAGCACGCAGCGAGCCTCCACAAGTCTCCATCCATGAAACAGTACGTCTTCTCCTTCAATCCGTGTAGTAGCCCAACTTTACTCATGTGATTGTGCTTTGTGTGTGTATGTGCCTAGTCTCGAGACGCTCGAGATTCTGTGCTTTACGTCGTGGTGGACCGAGAGCGCGCTCGCTGGCAGCAAGAAGATTTATCTGCAGCTCTACTTCTCCATCCCGACGCGCCACCTGCAGATCGCACTGGACGACGCCGACGACGTGTTTACGATCTCGCATCTCATGGGACCCAGTGGCCGCGTCGTGAGCGCGTGGGATCTCCACGTCGGCGCGCGGCTCCAGATCCTCGGTCGCTGGACGACGCTCATGCAGCCGAGTCTGCTCACGCGCCAGTGGCTCACGCTCCATGAAAAGCAGTTCCACAGTATGAAACTCGACCTTGAAAAGGAGCTGCTCAAGTACGAACTGCAAAGCGGCCACACGCGCAAGCCGCTTACTGGCCAGATCCAGTGCGCCGACCCACACAAGTCGCAGGGCGGCACGTCGCTGCGCAAGCTCATCTCCGAGATGGACACACTCAAGACGCGGCTCGCCAAGTACCGGCCCGACGTCGCGCGCCGCTTTGTGGTTCCCTATGACGCGGACGACTGATGGCTTCATAGTCCAAAAAGTATCTGATCCCCCAAAAGAAAAAGTACCCATATTACATGGGTACATTTTGCATAAACGGTACAAATTGTTGCCCGTCTCTGTCTGAGGAGCCCCCAAGAATAGAGAGCGTTTGGCCTACCAAGAAGTGCTTTCCCTTCCGCTGCTGCGTGCTCAACGCCAGCGCGTATGTGGTGTTTCTTTCTTCCCTCGTCCATGTTTACATCTTGTCCATTTTGATCAGAGACCATGACCATCACGACGCGTTCCAAGCGCGCGTCCGTGTTCGGCGCGACGCCGACGCCGTCGGGGGTCGGTCCAGGCGCCTACTCGACGGAAACGCACGGCACGAGCTTTAAGCCTGGCCACCGTCCGCTCTTTTCCGGTTTTGCGTCATCTGACGACCGCAAGTTGAACGCCAACAAGACGACGTCGGCCATCACACCGGGCCCCGGCGCCTACATCTCGGATCAAGACAGCCATCCAGCGGCCGCGCAATCCAACGCGTTTGCAACCAAGGTGATAACCCATCTTCTACCAGTTATGGTGTGGGTCTAGTGTCTCATCTCATATCAATGTGATGCACACAGATGTCTCGGTTCGCGCCCAGTGCGCCGGGCTCGACCATTTATCGCGCGTCCTCGATCCAAGACAACCCGGGCCCCGGTGCCTACACAGTCTCGACGCCTCCACTACTCCCCCAGTATAGCAACCAGCACGACGACGCGCGGCCACCTCGTGCGGGCGGCGTCGCGTCCCTTCTACGGCCGTCCGTGCCCACGATTCCGCGGAAGGAGCAGAGTTACGGGTACGAGACCGACCCGCTCAACGGCGCGCTGCGTCTGCAGACACAGCCGGCCCACATTTACTCGGGCCTCGGTCAGGACACGGTCGGCCCCGCAGCCTACTCGTGCCACCCCGTGACGATCTGGAACGACCGCAAGAACGTCGCGCCGTCGATCCGGTCGTCGGTCAAGCGCGACGTGTGGGAAGAGTACAATACGCCACGGCGTGAAGTGCCCGGACCGGGCCAATACGATCCCGTAGGCACACACGGCATCCGCGGCGGCCGCAAGCTCACGACTGAGCGGCCGTCGGCCGTGTTTGCCTCGCGTGTGCCGCTTCTGCCCGATCCGAAGCGCGCCGACCAGTACGATCCCGAGCGCGAACTGGAGCTCGTCGCAAAAGAGCAGCGCGCACAAAAGCGCGTGAACCCACGCAGCAAGGTCGAGGCGTTTGGCTCGACCACGGGCCGCACGGACCTCGCGGTGCAACTCTCGGCGCCGTTTAGTGCCCCGACGTTCAAGGCCACGCCCGGTCCGGGCGAGTACGCGTCCCCTCAAGACGCACGCGTCTCGTTGTCGTCGTTCCAGAGCGGCTCGCTCACGCGCGCGGCCCATCGAGCGCGCGGCACAACGTACCGCGACGACCAGCAAATTGGGTTTACGAGTGCGACCGAGCGCCAGTGTCTCACCAAGACCAAACGCAGCTCGTCGCCAGGACCTGGGACCTACAAGAGCGAGACACCACGTACTGTAAGTCGCGACGTCAAGACCAAGCAGACGGTGGGCCGCTTTGGCGTCTTTGGCTCGACCTCGGAGCGCCGTGTCTGGGACCAGCTTGAGACCATGGAGCCCGACGCGAGAACGCCCGGGCCTGGTGCGTACGCACCTTTGGTCGAGACCCATGGCGGCCATTTCCCACTGCTCGTCGGCTCGGCGGCCTTTAAATCGTCCTCCCAGCGGTTTGCGAGGCTCGGGAACCCACACGCGTCTCCGTATATGCAGTGCGTTGGCGAGACGACCGGCCCGGCCGTCGGCCAGTACCATCTAGGTAGCTTTTCCCACGCGGACGAGAGGTCTCCTCCTCAGTCTCCTCCTGTGGGGGCAGCGTCGCCGCCGCCGTCGGCACGTGGGGCACCCTTTCTTTCGACGGTGGATCGCTCCGTGTTTGACCCGAAAGAGGCCCAGTTTGTGCCCGGCCCGGGCCAGTACACGGCCGAGCTGATCGAGTCGAGCCAAACGGACCGCACGCGATCACGAGCCGTGCGTGCAACACTGGGGAATGAAGAACGGTTCCGTGTGCGGCCACGGGTGCCTGCGCATATTGGACCAGGCGCCTACGCGGTCGCCGACACGGTCGGCACCAAGAGCTTTAACGTGACCATGGCGCAAAAGAATCCGAAGCGGTAAATGAATTCATTTCGTGAATTCAATTATTTTGCTTAAATGGGTAATTCTGTCACAGTATTAATGTGATTTGCCAATTATAATTGAATCACAAACACACAACTTGAGCATGATAAAATCTCTTGTGCTTCTATTTGCACAGGAACACGTCTTCTAATGGATACCATTTTCCTCCACCACCTTCTTCTTAGGCCTTGCTGCTGGCGCGGCGCGGTGCATTGTTCTTTTTCCATCGCAGAAACGCTCGGTAGGCAAACTGCAAAAAGTCCTGGACCGTAATCAGTCCATCGCCGTTGCCGTCCACAACGTCCATGAGCAGCTCGAGCTCTTCCTGGGTCGCGTACGCATCTACAGTTCAGCACATTAGAAGTATCCGTGAGTATCTGATCTCCTATCATAAACATTCCACATAAACGAACGCACCGCTGTCCTGCTCGGCGAGCAGCACGACAAAGCTCTCTTCCATGAGCACGCCCGTGCCACTGACGTCCAGCAGATTGAAATAGAGCCGCAGGGCCGTCCACTGGGCCGGGGAAAAGATCTCGAGATTCGATTTGCTGCCCGAGGACGAGGAGAGGACGCTGGATGGCGACAGCGGAGGAGGAGAAGGCTCGACTAAGCGGATCTCTTCAATGTCGGCTGGCTTGACGGTCTCGACTGGAGGAGGAGGAGCGGACGTCGTGCCGATCGTAATATCATCAATACTGCGGCGCTTCTTGGGTTCGATAATGAACGTTGCGCGCGACGGCTCGTGGAATTGGACGCCCAAGTACTTTTCACAGAACCGCACAAAGCCCGGACAGAGCCGCAGGCCCTTGGGGCTGCCCGTGCTCGCACGGCGGTGCGGCGTTCTGGCCACGCGTGCATGGGCAGAAGCGGACGTGACGTGGATCACCGAGTGGCGAGGAGCGACAGGTGAGACTGTAGCCATCCCGTCGCCCTGGGTACTCGTGTGGTCCACCGAACGCCGCAGCGGTTCAACAACGATTGGCTTGGATGTCTCGCTGTCCACAAACGACTGGGGCATCACGTTCGACGCCGACGAGACCGTGGGCGTCGCGATCGCCGCGGCCACGTCCAGTGTGGCCTGCAGTTGCCTGCACACGACCACGAGCGCATAAAAATCAATGGGCAAAAACGGAAGCTGCTCGTCGAGAAAGTGTAGCACCGCGTCGTGCTCGCTCGCGCCCGTGAACGCCGTCTCGCGGTGCGTGCTGCGCGTGTGCTGACGAAACACGAGCTGCTTGGGGTTGGCCGGTGTCGTGGTCCACGGGATCGCGAGCGTCGCGCCCCTATTGTGGTTTGTATTGCAGTACTCTGGCGCAGAAAACACCGTGATGACGGGCGGCAGCGTGTCCTCCTCTCCTCCCTCTGCGGTCTGGAAATGCTTGTGGAAACCGTGCTCCTCAAGTTCATGGGCGCGAACGATGGCCAGCAATGCGTTCCGCTTTAAAAACTCGCGGCACACGTGCTCGTTAAACGTATACGAACAGCCGCGCACGGCATTCGGCTTGAACGGTTCGTGCTGCGCGCTCGCGTCCTTGGCCGGATCGGCCCACAGCAGATCACACAGCGCACCGCTCGGGTCCGGTTCGGCAAAGCGATCAATCAGTTCATTGATCTGTTCGACGCGTTCAATGCTGGGTGAGAGCCCGCCGTGGACCGCGAGAAAGGCGCCTCGCGCAGTCGCAATGGTCGCCGCGAGTGGCATGCTCTCAAAGCACTTGATCGTACGGTTGTACACGGCGAGTCCGTACTTGCGGAGACACTCGTGGCGAAAGCCGTAAAACGTCGAGAGCGAACGGCACTCGTGGTTGCCCCTCAATAACAAGACTGCGTGTGGGAACTTGACTTTGAATGCGAGCAGCAAGAGCAGAATCTCACAGGACGCGACGCCGCGGTCCACATAGTCGCCAAGGAATAAGAACGGATTGGCACAAGACGGCGTGCCGTGCGTGGCAAACAACTCGACGAGATCAAAGAACTGGCCGTGGAGATCGCCAACGACTGTGAACGGTGCTTTGGCAGAGACGACATTGGATTCGAGCGAGAGAATGTTGGTCGCGTGCTGGAGAATCGCCACCGCCGTCTCAACGGCGACGGTCTCACCTCGCTTGAAGATGGCGAGCAGCTCCATTGGATCCATTGGATCCAGTATGGCTACAGTCTCAGTTGGTGGGGTTTCGTCGGCTTGGTTGCTACTCGCGGTTTGTTCGGGGCGAGAGATTGTGGGGATCGCGAGCTGCGAAAAGAAGTGGACGACCGACGCGTCAATGTCGTCGTGCGGTTGCTTCTTGAGCAGTTTGCTGAACATGGCCGTGTCGGTCGAGATGCGGCGGTGGTGCTGGCCCTGCTGCTGCTGCTGCTGTTGGAGCTGGTGCGTGAGACTGAGGCGCTTGAGCGGCTCGGCCTCGCCGTCGTCCAGGCTGCGGCGTACGCGAGCAGAGGAGGAGGAGGAGGAAGGAGGCGACAACGAGGAAGAAGAGGCACGCGTCTTGATGGGCGTGCTGGCCTGCGGCGGCACGGGGCTCAGCGGTGGCAGCGCCGGCTTGGTCCTGCGTTCGGCTGCGGTCTCGTCCTCTTGGTTCGAGTTGGAGTTTGAGGAGGAGAAGACGTCATCCGCTGGTGGAGGAGAAGCGGAGAAACTCTTTTGGCTGTCGAAGCGGCGTGCAATGTCACGAACGCTGCCGCCACGCGGTTTCTTGGAGGAGGAGGACGAAGAGGAGCGGCGGTTAAATTGTGGTTGCGGCGTCGCTGGCTGTGGCACTTTTTGCGGCTCGTCCACGGCGATCATGCCGTCGTCGTCGTCATTTCCAGCGTCCACCTGTGGCGTGATCGTGAGCGACGGAAACGCCTTGTCCGTTGGGATCCCTGCGTCCTTGGAGGCCGTCGGACTGGGCAGACCGTTTGCCGGGATGGCCGCGAGGAACGCGTTGAGCTTGCTCATGGCGGGTACCCGACGAGAAAGAGAAGGAGGAGAAAGAGGCGACGTCCCCCACGCAGAGAATGAGAGTCTGTCGCCCCTGCCCACAAGAGGAGAATGCGATCCTCTCGTTCCAGTGCGCTGGCGCTCAGAACGCCCCCGACCGCTAATTTCGGCCCAACGCGAGAGGGGAGGCATTCCCCCATATTAGTATTAGAAAACACTGGTATGCTTGAGGGCGTGGGCTATTCCGAGCGACCTGCTTCCTCCAGCATATCTTACATGTTCCCCCCTGGCCGCCGATCTTTTTGCCCATAAATCTCTCCTTGACTTCAACCGCATCCTCTGCTGAGTACTCAACGATGGTCTCCACCAATGAGGATAAGAGGCCATTTCACTTGATTCTTCTATTGCCGCCATGTCCTCTTAGAGAATGTACTTGGTGAGGTCCGTCTTGTCGAGCATGTTGGCCACGCGCTGCTGCACGTACAGCGTATCAACGTGGACTGTCTCGCCGAGCATCAGCGGCGCGTCAAACAAGACTTCTTCCAAAATCGTGGCCACGATCGTTGCGAGTCGACGCGCACCAATATTGTCAGTCTCAGCATTCACTTGGTCCGAGATTGCGGCAATCTCTTGGATCGCGTCCAGCGACACGTCGAGCGTGACGCCCTCGGTCGCGAGCAGCGACTGCATTTGATACACCAAATTGTACTACGTAGTACTGCGTCTCGGTCAGAATGCGTACAAACTCGGTCGCACCCAGCGATGACAGCGCCACGCGGATCGGCAGGCGGCCTTGGAGTTCAGGCAAAAGATCCGACGGCTTGCAGCGATGGAACGCGCCGCGCGCGATAAACAAAATGTGGTGCGTATTAACAGGTCCGTACGGCGTCTGCACGGCACACCCTTCCGTGAGTGCAAGCAATTCCTTTTGGACACCTTCGCCCTTGTGGTAATTGCCACTATCCCCACTGGCACCAGCACGCGCGAGCTTGTCGATCTCGTCCAGAAAAAGAATGCCATGCTGCTCGATATTGGCAATCGCGCGCTGCACGACGACAGTCTCGTCCAGCATCTTGTCGGCTTCTTCCAACTGGAGTCTCTTCAGCGCGTCTCGCACCGCCATGTCGTGTGGTTCATTGTCCGCGCTGCTGCTGCTGCGGAGTTGGGCGAGTTGCTCAAGGGCTCGCGCGAGCGCGGCTTGTCCGTTGGCGGCGGGCCGTCGCGCACGCGGCGCCTTGTTGGCGAGTACGACTTTGACAAGCACGTGGTCAGCCTGACCGCTCTCGATCTGGTCACGCGCCGACGCACGCGCCATCTCGTTGGGTTCGTCGAGTGGATCCGCCGTGTCTTCTACTACTACGAGATGATCCACGAGCCGCTCAATGGCACGCGCGCGCGCGGTCTCGGCGTGGAGCTCATGCACACGGTCGCGTTCCATGTCGACGGCGACGCCCGCGAGGTCCGTGACCATTGCGTCCGTGTCCGTGCCACGGTAAACTTGGTGGCCTCGATCTTGAGGAACGGCGCGCGCTGATCGTGGCGAGCCGGCGCGCAATCTCAGTCTTGCCCGATCCAGTCGAACCGCTCATGAGGATATTCATGGGCAAGATCTCGGCCTGCAGTGCCGCGCTCTCCAACTGGCGTCGGCGCCAGCGGTTCCGCAGTGCGATCGCGACGGCGCGTTTCGCGGTGGTCTGGCCGATAATGTACTTGTCGAGCTCCTGGACAATCGCCTTGGGGATCAGATGCGCGGCAGCAGTACCGCCGCCGTCCACCGAAGACGTCAACACCCATGGCGGAGCTATTTGCGTAGAAAGCAGACGTTGATGCAGGCGAGACGCTCGCGCAGCACGCGACCGCGCGAGGAGCTGCCCACGCATTTGCGAATCCGCATCACGATGATTTGAATAGTCGGCGTCCACCTGGTTGATCGACGGATTGATCCCCAAAACTGTCTGGCTCACATTGTACTAGCCTGATGTATTGTGTACCACGCTATCTACCATTGAGCGTCCTACAATTACACCTATTATAGTAGATCCGAATCATCCTCTCAACGTATAGAGGTAAATGAATTGATACAGATTAACTCTGGATACCATTGTAATGTGGTCCCCATGAAATAAGGTAGCGCTCTCGTGTGGATGGAGGTGATCTGCAGAATTGCTCGGCAGAATTAAATCTGTCGGAATGTTCGGGAAGCTCCTCGTGTCCTCGCGCCGCGCCGCCGGCGGCGCCTCCGCCTCTATGCATACGTCCCGCCTACGTCTGCACCAGCGTCTGCTGTCCACGCAGACGTCGCTTGTGCCGCTGGGCGGCGGCATCGCGTCGCGCAATCCCGATCTGATCCCCGAAGACGTTGTAAATGAACTGAACAAGTACATTATTGGCCAAGAGGATGCGAAAAAGGCCGTTGCGATCGCACTGCGGAACCGCTGGCGCCGCCGTCAGCTCAAGAGCGACGTACTGCGAGCCGAGATCTCGCCCATGAACATTCTCATGAGCGGCCCCACGGGCTCGGGCAAGACGGAGATTGCGCGCCGGCTCGCCAAGATTAGTGGGTCGCCTTTTCTGAAAGTTGAGGCCACCAAGTTTACCGAGGTTGGTATCTACGGCGCCAATACAGACTCCATGGTCAAGGACCTCGTAGACGTTGCTGTCGATATGGAGCGTGACCGCGTGCAAAACCAAAATGCCGCGGCCGCGCGCGACCGCGCGATCGACCGCCTCGTGGATCTACTGGCCGGTGGGATCGATGAGGCTGCACGCGCGACACTGCGTGACCAAATCGCGACGGGCAAGGCCGACCATCGCCGCGTCAAGGGCACGCTGCG
>JAADVC010000084.1:0-38915 GCA_023334575.1 Pythium volutum | reverse complement strand
GACCGCCGCAAACATGCATAACCTACGCATCTCATGCGTATAGTGCGCGTCCAGCATTTGGCATGCATCAAACTTTCCTCTCACACCATGTCACACGTCACACAATATCAGTATCCTAAAAGTATCCACCTCAGCAAACTGAACTCACGTCGTCACCTCTATACGATTATATTGTTTTCGATCTGATCGCTGTTATCTTGGGCTTCGCCCAGCAAGCAACACCGTTGTGGTGCTCACTAGTAATATCCATTCTAACATTGCCTTTCCTGGAAGGAATCTCAGTATGCGAACTTAAGACGAACTTAATGGAGTGTATCATGCTCTTTCTCCAGGTTTTGGGATCATTTGCGAACCATGAGTTCTATGCTGCCGAACTGGTCGCCGCCGTCACGGGGCGATGCACGGCGTGGACGCAGCGCACAGTCGTGGACGCCCTCGGTGCAGCTCGGTACATGGCGCGTGTCGCAGACGCAACTGCTCGCCGTGATCGCGCTGTGTCTGCTCACGATGCTATCGCTCGCGACCTTGGTCGGGCGCTCGTCGTCCGAACTCGTGTCGGGCTGGCGCAACGCCATGCGGCGCCGCGACGACACGCCCCTCGTTGAACGCCGCGACGCCGTGCGCGAGGCCATGGCGTTTGTGTGGGACAATTACCACCGGCGTGCACTCGGTGCCGACGAGATCCGCCCCATCAATGGCGTGCCGTCCAACCCATGGGGCGGCGTCGGCTGCATGGTGCTCGACTCGATGGACACGCTATGGATCATGGATCTAGAGACCGAGTTTGCGCAGGCGCGGCAGTGGGTCCACGGCGAGCTGCGCTTCCACGACATGGGCGAGATCTCCGTCTTTGAGACCATCATTCGCTCGGTCGGCGGTCTACTGAGTGCGTACGATCTGTCCAAGGACGCGGTCTTTCTCGCCAAGGCCGTCGAGCTCACAGAGCGCCTACTGCCAGCCATCAACGCCACGACGGGCCGCGCTCATTACCTACTCAACACCAATACGAACCGCTCTCGCCAGGCCGGCTCGCTCGCCGAGTCGGGCACGTACCAGCTCGAATTCGAGTACTTGTCACACGTCACAGGCGACCCCAAGTACAGCCAAATCGCGCACAACTTTTACACGTACATGCGTGCACAAAACAAGCTTCAATTACAAGGTCTGTTTGGCAACAATATTGCCGCGTTTGACCACGGCCATGACTACCGCGTGCTGCGCATGACCATGGGCGGCGGCGGCGATTCGTTCTACGAGTACCTACTCAAAGTGTGGCTCTGGACGGGCCAACAGCACGACGCATTGACCAAGCACATGTACGTGGACGCCATGGACGGCATGCACGATCTGCTGCTACTCGAGTCGTCGACTGGCCAGCTCTTTTTGGCCGATTTCAGTATTCCACGCTTTGCGCCACGCGCCGAAATGCACCACTTGGCGTGCTTTGTGCCGGGCATGCTCGCACTGGGTGCCAAGCGCATGGAGGACAAAGACCCAGTGCGTAGCAGGCGCCACATGCGCACGGCCAAGCGGCTCCTGCAAACGTGCTATGAAGAGTTCTACGAGAAGCAGCCGTCGCGGCTCGCGCCCGAGTCGCTCGTGGGCATGGATCTGGACGTGTCACCAAGTGCCGACTACAAGCTTCGACCCGAAGTCGTCGAGAGCTTGTATGTCGTGTACCAGCTCACGGGTGATACTATGTACCAGGACTGGGGCTGGCAAATCTTTTCGGCGATCCAGCGCCACTGCCGCACCGAGTACGGATACTCCGCGTACCGCGACGTGACCAAAGTGATGGATGTCGAGGCCCTGGCCGACGACGTCGCGCGCGACATGACGAGCGTGCGTCTGCTGAGCAACCGGCAAGAGACGTTTTTCACGGCCGAGACGCTCAAGTATTTGTATCTACTGTTTGATCCCCACAACAAGCACGTGAGTTTAGAGACCCACGTGTTCAATACGGAAGCGCATCCACTCTCGATCCCGACAAAACAAGTGAGCTCCTGAAACCAATACTAGTAGAATCTCTATTCGCCCCATCGAGTGTGTGGGTATAAGTTTCTTAGTCGCGCTGCATTAGGCGGCGAAGCACCTTGTCTTTGCCCAGCAGTACGATCGTGTCACCGAGACCGGCGCCGACCTCCATGCCCGTGAGGTAGTAACGCACGGGCATGAGCACTCTGCAGCAACAGACAAACGAATCCGTCAGATTAGATTGGACCATCAGTAAGGAGAGACGACGACACACAGGGTCGTACTTTTTCAAGCCAAGCTTGCGCTCTTTCGCGACGGCCTTGATGGCAGCAGTGATGGCGTCCTACAACACTCAATACGATCAGTACCACCATTCATCTCCCCAAACCACAAGAACGCCTTGTTCGTACCGCATTAAAGTCGTCGTCCGAAAGCGCCGCGAGCCGCTCGGCGACCGTGTCAATCAGCTCGGCTAGTTCACAAAGGCACACCCTCACGTCAGTATCGCGTCAGTCGCGTTCGTAATACCCACATAACTCACGGGTCTCGTCCGAGATGTACTTGGCCTTCATCTCTTGGGCTTCCAGCGCGTGCCAATCGGGTGCAACAAAGAACGGCAGACAGAGCGGACCAAACTCGGGCAGCACGCTCACACGCTCTTTCATGAGATCCATGGCCTTCCACACATAGTCGGGACCAAACGAAGCGAGCACGACGTCGGCCTCGGACGACGTAATACACGGAATCCCGTCGACCGTCTGGACGCCTTCCAACGCCGCCGTAATGAACGGCAATACGTCAGCGACAACGCTGTGCCTGTGGGCACCGTCGCTCGCGTGGTCTCCGTCAAACAGTGCGCGAATGTGGCGCGAATTGATCCACCGCATGCGCTCGCCGTTCACGACCGAGCCGGCCTTGTTGATATTCGCGAGCGAAAACTGGCGCTCGAGTTCGTGCAGACTAAAAATCTCTTGGTTGTTGCCCGACGCCGGGTTCCAGCCGAGCAGCGCCACAAAGTTGACGAGCCCGCTCGGAATGAAGCCCTTGTCCTATAGAGGTCGACACATTTTGTTAGAGTAGAGTGGGGCATTTTTAAATTGGTCCGTCTGTGGACACGTACGCGAAAGTCCTCGACCGCGACGTCACCCTGGCGCTTGGACAGCTTCGTGCGGTCTTCATTCAGCAGCAATCCCAAGTGGGCAAACTACACACACACACACAGTACCATAAATGACCGGTCTCACTTCCCCCATACCTCCTCACTACGTACGCACCTCGGGCGCCTTGAAGCCCAGCGCCTTGTAGAGGATGAGATGCTTGGGCGTCGACGGCAGCCACTCTTCGCCTCGAATCACATGCGAGATCTTCATGGCGTGGTCGTCCACGACGTTCGCGAGATGGTACGTCGGGTACCCGTCGCTCTTCATGAGTACTTGGTCGTCAATGCCGCTGTGGTCAAATTGGACATAGCCGCGCAAGAGATCCTTGACAACCGTCTTGCCCTCGGGGATCTTGAGGCGGATCGTGTGGTGGTCACCGCGCGCGACGCGCTTGGCGATTTCGTCATCGCTGAGCGCGAGGCACGCGCGGTCGTACATGGTGGCGTCGCCCTGCTTGGCCTGCGCCTTTCTCAAGTTCGCCAAGCGGTCCGACGAGCAAAAGCACCGGTACGCGTGGCCACACTTGTGGAAATTCAAACACGAAGGGATTAACAACAGCTCTACATACTTGGACTATATGGTCAGCCTACCTCGAGCAGGCGAAGCGCGTGGTCCTGGTAAATCTCGAGTCGCTGCGACTGAATGTACGGACCGTACGGCCCGCCGACCTGCGGGCCTTCATCCTCTTGGAGACCGCACCAGCGCAGACTGTCGACGAGCGCTTCGACCGAGCCGGGCACTTGGCGCGTCTTGTCCGTGTCTTCAATCCGCAGAATAAACTTGCCGCCCGTGCTTTTCGCAAAGAGGTAGTTGAACAGCGCCGTGCGGAGACCGCCCAGGTGGAGGTAGCCCGTCGGACTGGGCGCGTACCGCACGCGGACGGCACTCTGCTCGGCTCTGGACTCGCTCTGCGTGCTGCAGAGTCGCTGGCATAGTGGATCTGCGAGTGTGCGCGGCGCATAAGCGGCGAACGCCGTCGCGCGGTGGCGCAGCAGCGTGGTCATGATCGCCATGATGATCTAATTCTGCAATGATTGATGGATATCCACAGATTTCTAGCTGATACCAACACGATTTTGACCAATTACAAGTAGAATGTTCGATTTATAGCCAATCATCGGTTCATATGGACGGCAACATGGACAGGATGCTAACTAAGTCTAATCTGTGGTGGTGGCGTTGAGGAACAGACTGATTTCCCTGAGCAGACGACTGTCGTCGTCCCCATTCTTGAGCATCAGCCGTAGACCGTCTCGAAAGTAGGCGTGCACGACCTGGTTGCGGGGCTCGTTTCGCTTGCTCAACGTCGCCGCGTCTACGACACTCAAAATATCCCGGATCGACAGCGGACTGTAGACGTCTTGGGCGATGATACGGTCCAGCGCAGGAAAGAGCGCGGCTCGAATGGCCTTCTCTCGAATGGTTCGAACCATGCTGTCCACGTCCACGAGCCCACGCGCGAGACAGCCATAGTCATTACTCGGACTGTCGCAGTCTTCGTTGTCGTAGCCCTGGACCTGAATGTACGACGCGAACTGGGCGGGGGTCGGAAACACGCCGTCGTCGGCGCGGATGATACGAGACAGCATGTGGAGCGCACGCAGCTGTGTGTCTCTGGGAATGAAGGGCACGGAGTAGGCTGTCTCCCCTGGGTTGCGATGGGCATGCGTGGCGTTGACGCCGCCCAAGAACGGCTGCACTGTCTCGATCGTCGCGTTGATCATGCGAAGCAGCATGTGCTCGTACAGCCACAGCGTGGCCCACGACGCGTCCTCGGCGACTTTCGAGGCAAGCAGCGAGTCGGTTCGAAACGTCTTGATGAGCTCGAGCCGGTCGTTCGCAAAGTCGATGGGGTCCGACGACAGGTCGAAACGCTGTGCGTACGGATTCGTCGCTGTGTCGGCGTCTTCGTCCGTGAGAAATAGTGGTGCGGCGCGCGCGAGCCGCGACAGCGTGTCGTGCTTATACCCTGGTCGCTCGCCTGCGATCGTCGTGTATCCGTACGCGATCGCTGCCATGTCGTACACGCCAATCGTTGTCTGGTAAAAGTCGTGGCTCTTGGCCGCTGTCGGGCTGAGATCGGAAAAAATGTTGACCGGCACATAGTCCATGATGGATGCCGACACGCCCTTGGTGGATGTGAAGCCCTTGTCGGCGAGGTTTGCGCGTGTGACCAGCGCGGAGCCGGCAAAGTTGTGGCGCAGTCCGAGCGTGTGGCCTACTTCGTGCATCACAATGTCGGTAAAGTGGCGACCAATGATAGCGTCCGGAATGACCCCCATGTTGGTGCCGAGCAGCATGCCAGCGACCATGCGGTCGAGTTGGTGATGAGGACTTCGACCCATTCCACACTGGTGCGGACTGCGGCGCAGCGACCGTGTTGCGTTGAGCAACGATGCCGACGCACCGCTGGATGGAGGTGGCCCTACGGGCGAGCGCAAGTCAAAGTCGGCCACGACTTCGTCAAAGAAGCCGTACTCGAACGTAATGTCGCTATGCAGAATCTCGCCCGAGCGAGGATCAAAGACCATGGGGCCGATTGCGTACGTCTGGTCCGAGATCATGACCGAGAGGCTATTGTACCGCAAGTCACCAAGACGATAGTCGACTGGCCAGTCGGCATCCCCCGGCACGACGGCCTTGATCGCATCCTTGAAGCCAATGGCCTCAAACGCGGGCGCCCAGGCATTGACGCCGTCCGCGAACGCTCGGCGCCATCGTGGTGGGACCGACGGGTCAATGTGGAACACAATCGGGTGCAGCGTCTTGCTAGTCGTCGCGTCGCGCTCGAGCCGGCGCCGATTGATCACCGTCATGGGCGAGCCCATGTATTGCGCACCGTCGGCCGTGGCATTCTTGGGGTCCTTGTTGTCGACACCAAAGCGAAGGTACCGCTGCATAAAGTACCCGACGCGATCATCTGCGACTCGTTGGCTCATGAGCGTCGCAGGGAGCAGCCCGACGGCGTAATTCACCCACAGGATGCCATCGTCTAGCTCGTACTCGATCTGGAAGTTGGAATTGCGCGGGAAGAACGCGGAACCGGTGGGCATCGGCGTGTAGTACGGAGACATGAGCGTGGCGGACACGAAGAAACCATGCGCGAAGAAGGCATCCGAGGGAAAGTAGATGGCGTCTTCGGTCTCTGTATAGATCGCGACGCGCGTAAAGTACCCGGGCCATTGGCTGTCGTCAAACGCTTGCTTGAGCTCGTCGGTTTCGCTGCCCAGACGGGCGAGGTGGTTCTCGCACACGAGCAGCAGAAACCGGTTGTCGAGCGACTTTTCAAAGTGGAACACGTAATGGTTCGTCTCCAGCATCACACTGCCGCGTTCCATCCCGGCATGCGCCGGGGCCGAGTGCTTGACCACAGTGGGGTACACCATAAACGATGCATTCCAATGGGCCTTGCTCAGCTCAAACACGGTATTGCCATCTCCCTCGAATGAGAGCTTGAGGAAAAGCGTCGGCTCGCGTGCTTGAGGAGTCACAGCAATGGCTCCAGGCGACGAATTTTCCACCTCTGTGCTGGACGAGCGTCCCTGGTTGAGCACAATGCCCACGTAGACGACAACGACTGTGAAGACAGCAGCTAGGGTCACCATGAGTCTGGCGCGCTTACTCGTCCCCAGCATTGTGCTTGCCGACGATAATGAAAGACGCACGCGCGACGCCGTCGTGTTCAAACTCGGCGGCGCGTGGTCGTCCTGACTGTGACCCTCCACCACCGAATCAAGCTGCACATCGTCGACCTCTTCGTCGCCGAGTTGCTCGTGCTTCACATCGATAATGTGCGCCATGTGGGGTGTCGTCTACGCGCCGCGCGTTCCGCAAGCAGCGACAGGTTGGGACTGGCGATCACGGAATCCATTTCACATAACGGCCGTTTCTTCGGGTGAAACCCATACCGGTTGCGCCCAGAAACGGACCGTGTGGGGATGCACGATCCCAGGTGACGTCCCTCTGCTCTGCGATCAAGCGGCCCAATACTCTCGGATCATGTCGGCCCGAAAGCGCTCGAGAAGTTGCAACGGATCGATGCCAGCAAGTCGGGTAGTTGGGGCAGTTGCAGGATTCGCCGCTTTGAGTTCCAATAAAAATCCCTTCCGCCGTTGATTGAGGGCTTTGGCGAGAGCTGCCTTTTCCTTGCTGCTTGTAATCTCAAATGCGGCGTCGTCACCGTTGAGTACGGACGAGATCCATTTCCTTGACACCAGATCAAAGTTGTGCACAGCATTCTCAGCCGTACGTTCCTGATCCTCAATCTGCGACGATGCACGGACGCGGGTTAGACATTCGAGGCGGGCAGAGCACTATCGGCCAAGTCTACAGTACCTGTTGGCAAAGCTGTGCATTCTCTGCTTGTCGTGCTAGCTGGGCCGCATCAAGATGCTTTGCCGCTTGATGAAGCAGACGCGGGAGCGATTCGGTAAGAGTAGGAGCATGCGCCTTTTCCCTGGCAATTGCTGGATGGTCGCACAACTCGCCAGCATCGTCGATGACGACGACGTTGCTCTCGAAACCAAAGGACCCATTCGGGGGCTCGAACGCTCGCACCATTCTCTCGAATTGCTCGTCCGGCACACGGGACGCGCCTTTTCGCGCAATGTTTCGCTTCCTGCAAATGTCCTCTGGCGTGGCGACGTGAATGATGCCGAAGCCGTGACCATCTACATGCGCATATCCCTCACTTGTCAGTTTCCCGTGTCGGATTCCGACACACACAGCAACGGTCTCTCACCGTCTTGAGCAATGTGATAGAAGCGCTTGCGCATGCTCCGATAATAGAAGTTGTCGTCGACGAGAAGCACTCGACACACGCTTGCCTCTCCGTTGCGTGACTGCGTCAGACGTTCCTTCACGATCCTCGCCATCTCGTCTTGCGTGTGTTTCCAGAGGGCGGGGTCAAATGTGGCCGTCAAAGCCGTGGTACCTTCGTAAAGTTCGTCGAAGATGATGCGCTCAACCACCACTCGCTCTGCGAATCCCCAAAGTTCCTCGCTCTTGGTCTCTGCATACGGCACGTCGCAGAGCTGCCGCGCAAGCGTCGTTTTCCCCGCGCCCGGAATCCCGCACAGCAAGATGATCGCCGAGTCCATTTTCGTCGGTTCGTACTGTGTAGTTGCGCAAAGACGGCTCCAAAATAGCGTATATACGGCAGCATACCTCGTTCTGGAAAACAGTGTGTTCCGGAATTACGGTAAATATCTAGTGAGCCCACATGCGAGGCTTTGGCGCGACATTTTCCTCATCGACCTCATCGAAAATGTTGCCTAGCGACAGCAAGCGCGCTTTCTGCGAAGCGGCACGGCGAGAGCTGTGATGCCAACAAACAGGGGGTCAGTATGAGACTGAGACTATGAGACTGTGTTCTCCAAAATGCAAAAAGGTGAGGGCCGCACCGATCACGATCGCTGTCGTCCACGTGCTTGATGACGCCGGCGCTTGCCTTGACGTATGCACTGAATAGATAGCACAGGATTGGATAGGGGTAAGTGGTCTCCCGTGCGAGATGATCCGTCGATGGAACGAGGTGCAAAATAACGTACGAGACGGGTCGGCGATCGACAGGTACGTTGGGAGACAGCAGTTGAAGAGGACGAGATGGGCGGCGCGTTGGAAGCGAGCTACAGACAGCAAGGTTACGGTCAGGCGTTGTATATCGCCGCAAAGAGGCACTGGTAGAATCTGCGTACGTTTTCTCTGCTTCCGGTCGGATCGGTGCTCGCACGGTCGGTTGACGCAACCGAGACACACGCGATTGCACGTGCTCTTCCGCGTCCACCGAGACACGCTGTGTGGTCGCTGCTTGCTTTCGTTTCTGTGCCTCGTGACGCCGATTCGCCTGCATCTGCAACATTTCTTCTAGTTAAATCCCACGAGCAACTCCCCATAATCGGACAACACGTCATTAGTACCTGGTACTCCTCATGCGCACGCTGCGCTTCGTGTCTCTTCTCACGCGCACGCCGCTTCTTGAGCACGGTCAAGTGGTCCTCGAGGGCTTGCAGTTCGGCTTGCTGCGCCTTGAGCAGCTTCCATTTCCCGACTTCGGCCGGAATTTCGTGCACGACCAGTTCGCCCACAACCGTGAGACACGGAATGACGGCGTGGAGGACGATGCAGAGACAGCCAAAGGCCGCGATGACGCCGCGCGTGGCCGTGAGCAGCGACAGCATGAGCCCCACCAGCGCACTCATACTGACGGCGCTTTCGTTGGTTTCCTTTTCTTTCTTTTGGCGTTGTTGGGCGGTGAGGCGTTTTCTTGGAGGGATTCCCGCCAACTTTTTTCCACCCCAGTTCAAAATTCGCTGATCCTATTTTCCACCAATCAGCCTCCCGATCGTGGTTCATTTAGCGTATTTATCAAATCCGGGTGGGTTGAGGTTTGCCTTCTGAGATCCGGTTGTTGCCAATTTTTTGCATGGGGTACGAATCCATGCGTGGGAGGGTTACGCGAGCGCAGAGTGATGGTCTCGTCCAACAATGCAGTGACTTCCCCCACGACCCAAAACCTGGAGGAAGCCACACCTTGATTGTCGCCCGATTTCCTCGTCGCTGCTGCTGACGCACAAGGGGACTTTGGTGCTCGAGACGACCGATCCGACAAGGCGACGTGGACGTGGTTACCCGTGGGTACGCGTGGTTACGTGCAAGGCGTCCACCAATAGCGACCGTACTAAGGCACACCACGCCAAGCAGTCGTGTTGCCGTTCGTGACGGGAGAAGCAAGCACCGGAACCAAGGGGGAACGACACAAGATCGCACCACCGGTCGAGACGGGATTCGATGGCTACAACTCATCCGCGCACGTTCGTGGGCAAGGTCAAAGCCGACGCCGTGAGCTTTGATCCGATTGACGACGTGCTCGAGCAGATCCGCCGCAAGCGGTCGCCTGGCTGGGCCGTCTTTGGCTTTGCGGTACGTTCCGCGGTGGTGGTTTCTTTGGTGGTCGAATCTTCTAACGCGCTCACGCTTTGTTTATGTTGTCACTGATAATAGGACCAGCATGCGAGTCGCAATACGCTCAAAGTGCTCGCGGTCGGCGATGGCGATCTTTCGGAACGCAGCCACTGGCCACCAGAGCTGTTCGCGCCCAACACGCTTTGCTATGGATTCATGCGCTTTGAGTTTGCAGACGAGGAGACCTTTGCGCCCGTGTTTATTTCGTTCTGCTGGAAAGGGCGCAGTCTGCCCATCTATCTGCGCACCAAATACGCCGAGTTCAACCACGTCATCCGAGTACGGTCGATTCTTTCGGGGCGTTTGATTAGCGCAGGGTCTAACGCTTTGTATGCTACACAGAAACATCTCATGGCGACAAATCACATGACGCTGCAGCACCCGGACGAGTTAGCGTATGTATCTCGAGGTCTCTTGGACGAGACTGGGGATATGTGAGCCGAACTGACCTGGCGTTTTTGGATCGTAGCGACGGAACTTTCTGGCAAAACATGCCACCGACGCCGCGACGGAAGCGCAGCAACTCGCGGCGATTCGTCACAAACGAGATCGAGTTCACGCCAGACGTACTGCAAGTCGTCAAGGACATTCGCTCGGATGCGGCTCCGTTCAACTGGATGGTTTGCGGCTACGACATGAGTGATGGCGTCCAGAAAATCGTGGTGATCGACAAGGGGATGGTACGTGGGAGATCTGTTTTAGTATGTTGTCGGGCTAGAGAACGGTGGCCCACTGACGAACACTGCATGCAGGCTGGTTTACACGCTCTAAAG
This sequence comes from Pythium volutum, assembly GCA_023334575.1. NCBI lineage: Eukaryota > Oomycota > Peronosporomycetes > Pythiales > Pythiaceae > Pythium > Pythium volutum. Next base: position 28,045 of record JAADVC010000084.1, on the reverse strand, counting down.
GGACTGGGTGGGATCACCGCAACGCTGAAAGAAGGCACGACCATGTACATCTACCTGCGTGTCGACGTTCCCATCCATCACAACGCCGAGCGCATCGTGCCCAAGTTTGTCCTTGTGACATGGCAGGGAGTTGACAATGGCCTCTTATCGGATGACGAGTCGCTTGAGGGCTGGCAACTCCCGCCTATGAGCGACGGGGGCAGCGAATCCTCCTTCTCAGGGCCACCACTGTCAGGGCCGCCCCTGTCAGGATCTTTCTTGTCTGGGCCTCCCCCGCTAAGACCTTCCGTGTCAAGCGGTTCGCTGCGGGACGCGCTACGGGACACGCTGCCACCGACGCCATCCAACTCGATCGTACAGCGTGTGATGACTGCTCAGAAGCACGGAACAGAAGTCAACCGATTCTTCCCACATCACGTACGTGTTTTGCACTCGCTGGTATCGTGCCGTCCAATTCTGACAAGAAAATATGCGTTTACAGGTCCATTTCTCGGCGAATTCGCTCACGGAAATTACGGAAGAGACGATTCGAGAGCGGGTGCGAAGAGCAATCGACAACGACTGCATGCTTTTGCGTGTGGTCTGCATCCAGCGGACCGGTGACACTCAATCTCCTATCTGTATCGAAGTTCCATTTGACGCGACTGTGGGATTACTGAGGAAAGAGATCGCATCGTTTGTCGGTATCCCAGAGCAGCAGCAGCAAATCGTCTGGATCCGGCAAATGGACGACTTCGTCAACGGTGGGTACTGGAAAGATGGGCTTGAACGCACGACCTTTGCAACTAACATTCATTATGTTCCGAACAGAGTTCCAAAGAAGTACACACGCGATTGTTTTTAACGACGATGACGCGATGCTACGCACAGACATTGGGCTCGGTCATGGTGACAAGATTCACGTCGGAGACAACGCCGACGGCGAAGAGTCTATACTCGACAAGCTTGTGAAGCAGGTATGTCGCATTGATACTTGCAGCGCTTTGCAATTATTGAACTAAACGATTTGTTTCGTTCTCTGTAGATCAACTCGGGCACTGTCAACGTTAGTCTGTCGGCTGAGAGAAGACACGAATTACAAAAGGGTGTGGAGGCACGGGAAGAAGAACTGCAGAAAATCCTTTCCGCGACCCACGATTTGTTGCGAAAGCGAGTGGGCACGCATGCTCAACTCCGGCCAGTCGCAACGGCGCCAGCGGAACCAGCAAGCGAAGCCATTGTTCCCGTGCCAGTGATCGCCCACAAGGAAGTGAGTGAGCCGGAATCGAATGGTGCTGGTCTACAACAAAACGGCAGCGGGAGCCCGCACGGTTACGCACCAGAGGACGTGTCGAACCTCCAAGAGAAAGCTCGGGTTCTCGAGGAGCAAAACGAGTACCTGGAAATCTCGAAGGAAAGTATCAGAATCCTTGGCGGCAAGGAGAACGAGTTGGGATGCGGGAAGGCTGCGACAGTCTATCGTGGTCTGTGGCTGAACAACAACGGAGCGGCGGAGGTACGAACGCCCATGAATATCACATGTTGTGCCTGACATCTTTGTGTTAACAATGGCAATTCATCTCTAGGTTGCCATCAAATTGTTCCGATATGTTCGTCTCACCGACAAAATTCTTGGCGACTACACCAAAGAAGTTGCTCTTCTTCGAAAGCTCAAGCACCCAAATATTGTGCTCTTCATCGGCGCCTGCACGGACTCGAAGCTAATGATCCTCACAGAATACTGCTCAAGAAAGAGGTACGATATCTGGTCACTGAGAGGACTGTACGGAATCCGTGGTCTCATATCTTGGTGTTTTTCTTTGGCACAGCCTGTATGAGGTCATTCACACCCCGAACTTCGTCACGATTCCTTGGCAGGTTCGTGTGAATCAATATCTGTTTCCCACCGATGTTCGTGGATGCTAACCAAAACTCCTCTGCAAATTTTCAGTATAAAGTGCGCATGATGCTCGACGCCGCCCGCGGCATCCAATACTTGCACTCAAGGCGGATTATCCATCGCGATATCAAGGTGAGTGATGCGAAAGACTGTGGATTGTTATGACGTGTATATTTTAACGAAATCCCGATGCTTTTGCAGTCCCACAACTTTCTCGTCGACGACGACTGGCGTGTCAAGGTCGCCGACTTTGGCATCAGCAAAATCCTAGAAAATGACGCGACGGCGTACACACAGTGTGGTACCACTGGATGGTGCGTCGATCAATCTGTGCCTCTTTTCGATTTGAATTTTGTTGGGGTTGACGACACGGTTTCTTCCCTTTAGGGTCGCTCCCGAAGTGCTTCTCGACGAAGATGTTGGCTACACTTTCAAGGCCGACAACTGGAGGTACGTTCAAGTTCCTCGAGTTCTGGGACGCATGACTGGATGCTGATGAAATGACACGTTTTGATGTCCGTAGTTTCGCCGTCGTCATGTGGGAGATGGTGGCCGACGGCTTGCAGAACCAGTTTATCGGTATGGCGCCGATCAAGTTTTACAACCAGACCATCCACTCCGGTATTCGACCGCCGTTCCCCGTGGGCGTCGACCCCGAGTACGTCGCGCTCATTAACGAGTGCTGGCACTCGAGCGCAACTGATCGTCCGCCGTTCACCGAGATTGTGGCGCGTCTCGAACAAATGGTCTTGAAAATTGGCGGCAGCATCGACCTGCCGCCGACGTACCAGGGCGGGTACCACCATCTCACGAATGTGGAATGAGGCAAAAGGACCGGTATTATTATGAGCGGCGGGCACGGTGCAAGTTGATTTTGGAAGGGGACATCGTAATAGAAAAACTTAACATGCGTGGCTCACCAAAACAATCACATTGTCCATTCCGCCTTCTCGCTTACGTGTAGTACAGCTCGAGGCCCATGCCGTCGTGGATCTCATAGTCCTCGAGCGTGATGTGGTCCTTGTAAATGATGTGCCACTTTTGAATGCGGATCTTCTCGGGCCGCGTGCCGACCTGCGCGGCCACGAGCTTCTTGAGGTCGCCGACCGTGTCGTCTTCGTTGCACTTGACGCGGATCTTCTTACCGAGGCGATCGTTCAGCACGATTTCAATCATGATAATGCGAGAGAGAGAGAGAGAGGAGACGGCAGGCGTCGAAGGAAAATGGCTTTTTGCCTTTCTTGCTTTTTTGCTTGTTCACCCACCAGCTCGAGTTTTGGTTGGGTTGCCAAAATCCCAAACATAACGTGGTGCACCCAACCTATACTCCTAAAATAGAGTTTAGAGATTCTCATTTTCGGATTTCTGCTGACAGCAGCAATCGCAGCAGGCGAAATGGAGGAGCAAGTGCTCCGCTTCTTGGTGGACGACCTGCTGGTCGATCTGTGCTTCAATGTGAGTGCACTCGACCACCTAAAGACTATGTAGATTAACTCACGCACGCTCGGTCTTGTCCGCTGTGGAGTAGATTCACCAACAAGTCAAGACCGTGGGTATGCCGCTGGACGAACTGTACGAAGTGGACTCACTCGACCACGGTACGTCGTGTTGGAGAACAGACTGCCCTGTGGATACTGTAGTAACTAAGCCGAATCAACCCAGTTGAACATCCACCGGTCGAACCCAAGAGCCTCGTCGTGAGCTGCTCGCGCTGCAAGCGCCAGGTCCGTACCCTCGGAGGAATCATGCGGGTGCTCAACTAACGCTTCTTTCCTTCATTACCACTAGGTCCATGCCTCACGGTACGCGCCACACTTGGAAAAGTGTATTGCAGGCAACCGACGCCAGACGACACTGCCGCGTGCGGCTGGCGAGGACGCCGCGCACACAAACCCACCGGCGTCGGCGTGAGGACCATGAGCAGTGGTGATGTATAAAAATATGGAGCGTGATCAAAAGTCAGGCAGGTCTTGATCTGAAAACACGTCGTCGTCCGCGTCATACGATGACTTTGCAGGCGATTCAGGTTGCGTCGACTCGGGCTCGACGAGCGCCTCTGATATCTCGTAATCTCCATCCCCAGTGCCGTCCTCGACTGCCACTTCCTCTTCCTCCTGCTCCTGCTCTTGCTCCTGCTCCTCGACCTGCGCGTCTTCTTCGAACGGGGTGTCGACCTCGTATGGCCAACCTTCGGGCGGGACCCACTGGCTTTCACCCGTTTCATGGTTGAACCAAAAGTAGTGGTTCGTGCTCGGGTCAAAGCCCTTTTCCCAATCGCCGAACGTCTCGGCCTCTTCATCGTCCTCGTCATCGGCCTCGACGACCTCTTCTAGGTCGTCTTGCTGCTGCTCGAGCTGGTCAGCATCAGCACTGGCTTCTTCGTACACTGCTGTGTCAGCATCTGGAGTGTCGAACTCATTCTCGTCCGTTTCTGCCACAGGGATATCAATCTCGGCATCCCCAATACTTGCTTCGAGGAGACCTTCTTCCCCATCCTGCTGTGCATCTGTGCTCTCTTGTGCATCCCAGTGGATCTCGGCTGATGGATCGGTATCCCCAACGTCAAGTTCGTCTGGACGAGAGACAATATCAGCTTCGACAGTCTTAATGTCGGGCATCGAAGTCGGCGAGGTGGGTTCCTCTTCCAGCGGAAGCTCCGAGTCAAAGTCAAAGTCGTCGCCATCTTCAATTCCGGTTTGCTGAATATCTTGGGTTATGTCTGTCGACGTCGCAGATAGCGAGCGCTTGTTTCTTTGAGATACAATAGGCGCTGCTGTGGAGATATCTTCGGTGAGCAACTCATTCTCTTCGTCTTCGAACGTAGTTTCCACGAGTGCTGCATCCGGTTCATGTAGCGGGATGTCTTCGGAGACTGTTCCTAAGAGCACCTCCTCTGTTGCTTCAGTTTCTTGGTGTGTGGACGTATCAACACCGTCGTCGTCGTCGAACATGGATGTGTCTGAAGAAAGAAAGTCGAAATCCCCGTCGTCGTCCTCTTTCGTTGGGGACTTGTTTGTCTCTTCACGGGGACGATCAACCGGTTCGACGCCAGTCTCATCAGTTGCTTCGTCCTGAAGACCAGCGAACAAGCGTGAGTGAAGCGTCTTCGATGCGGAACCTTCCGAAGTGGCCGGAGGGTGGTCTTCGAATTGAGCTTCTTCCAGAGTAAATTCTGATGTATGTGGCGGATCGATCGACTGCGCTACAACAACCTCCACTGTCGGTTCCGGTACTGTTGTACTCTTGGGCGGAGAAGCAGGCCCAGGCTCTCGATCGTCGACTCGGCTGTCGATGATGTGCCGCAACTCAGATGTTCTCAGTTCGAGGCAATAGGATTGGATTGCGGGCGAGTTAAGCGCGTGGCTCTCCAATTTCTTGAGAAGTTCCTTGATGCACTTTTTCAACGTGCGGAGCTTCTCAAACTCGTCGGTGCACGCACGGGCCTTTTGAGGATCATCATGATAACGAGCATTCTCGAAGAGCATCTGGCTTTCGTGTTCATTCAAAATGTCCAACGCGTCGAGGCTGTTTCGATACTCGAGCAACTTCTTTGGATCACTTGGTGAACGTTCGCACATGGAGAGCAGCACGTTTAGCGCCGTGAGAGCGGTGGAGATTTCTTCTTCAGCGTGGCTCAAGAAGTCGGCGACCGCAAGTGATTGCAAAAACAGGCTCTCTTTTGAACTGGGTTTCAGCTCCGCTGGTAGGCAAACTGCTGACGTCGCCGTTAGTGTCTCGCTCTTGATTCTTGTTGGTGACGGATTCGAGTGGAATTGCTGGTTATTTTCTTGGACCCGACGAGGCGAATCTCTTGGAAGTGGCTCGACACGAAACTCGACGACGGATTGGTTGCGTGTCGGTGAGTGAAGAGTTGGCGAGCTCTGTTCGCGAATTTCCATGACTAGCGCCGGCACATGATCACGCTCATACTTCACGTGATGAGTGGTAGTACCATGGTGTGGGTCAGCGTTTCGGTGAGTACCTGCCGTTTCCATGTGAGGCACAAGCGTACTGGTCCGTCGAACCAATTTATCACGCACGAGCTGCAGTCGCTCGGCCACACTCATATTGACGTCAAACGTCGGGCGCGACTTTCGTCGCTGCTCCTGCTTGAGTTGGTCCGTGTCCACAGGGGTATGCTTTGGTGCGCTCAATTGACTCGAGCGACGCAACTGCTGTTTGGCAAGCTTTGCGTCGACAATGGCTTTCTTCTTGGGGGACTTGCGCTGCGGAGGCGGGAGCGGAGGGCCGAACGCGAACGGCGACGTCTTTACTTTGATAGGGGACGGAGGCGCTTTCCCACGTGATCGATACCCGACAAATCTGCTTCGTAGCTCGTCTTTTTGACGCTGTGCGCCTCGACTGGGCTTCTTCTGTCGTGTTGGAGAGTACGCGCCCATGCCCGAGTCGGCGTATGGATCATCGTCGTCGTAGGAAAATCGTGGAGGCGGTTGGTCGCGGTCTTGAACGATTTGGAGAATGTCGCACGCGTTGGACGCCCAAATCGACCGTAGATCCGGACACTCGTCGTGTTCAAGCAGCGATTTGCCCATCGGTGCGTCGATGGTCGTGAGCTTGCGCTTGTCTTTCGTCATGTGGCAGGCAATCGGAACCGATCCGAGTGTTCTGAGCGTCGGAACGATATTCAGAACGTGGACAGTGACCTTGCGACGCTGTCTTTCGTCCGTTTCCATCATGGGGTTGTCGTCCACGTCAAGGTGCGCCAGCATTTTATTGAGCGACAGCAACCGTAAGGCTGACGGGGCAGCGATCGCGTTCGAGCGCAGCCGCAAAATTTGGAGGTGGACGAGATGCTCGATATTAATCACATTGCGCAGTTCATTGTTGCAGAGGCTGAGCGCTTTCATGTCGAACAGTTTGCCAAGACCAGAGATGGCCTTTAGGCGATTGCTGGACAAGTCGAGGACTTGAAGCTTGGGGAAGCACGAGAGATGCTCGTCGCAAACTTTGCTCAAGACGTTGTGCGACAGATCTAACACAATCGCGACGGGGAATCGGCACTATGCGAGCAGCACATCATTTAGTCGTCCAAATTGAATTGGAGCTGGCGCGCAATGACATACCTCTTTAAAGAGACTCAGATCTCGAAGACCGTTTTCCGACAAAATCAGCGCGACCAAGTTGCGGAAGGGCACGTCCCCAGGGAAATCTTGGATGGTCAGTCCTCGCTTGAACTCTGTGTGTCGCACGACAGCAACATTCCGGGGTTTTGCGTCCTTCATGACGTTAACCACTATTGCCTCCACGACTTCTTCCTCTTCCTCTTCCTCAACTGCTGGCTCAGAATCGCAAGCGTCCCGGCGCTCATCGCTTGGTGCGTTCGGTCTCACTTGAGAACCATCACGTTCAAGATCGAGAACGCACTCTCTTTGGGCGTTGTACGCCAAAGACGACAGATCTCCGGGACCTCGCAGCGATGGGGCATCACTTGGCTCAGAGACCTTACCCGACGAGCTGCCACCCGCTATTGACCCTGGTCTGGTGGATGACGCTCCGGATTGCCGTGAGCCGACACTTCTCGGAACTTCTTGGCTTCCCACAGACTCCACTTCGTCTACTTCATCTGTGCTTGCTGCCTGCAATGAAGAGTTCAATAAGTCATCGGGATCTTCGCCAAACGGATCGTCATCATCTCGCCACGAGGAAAATTCCATCGTGTAGTCATCTCGGACTTTCGGGGATACGGAAGAGCGCCCCGGCACGATTGCTCCACCACCGAGGTGACTCTCGCTTAAATCGTGTCGGCTAAACACAGGAGGTCCCGTCGGCTTCGCAGTCATAGGCGTGTTTGTAGCTGAGCTTGACCCAGCTCCCAATGTAGGGTTTGCCGTTGACAGCAACTTATCCGCTGGATTGCCGAAACTATCTTTGGGTTTTGTCGACAACGATGTCAAACTGCTAGCTGAGCCTCGTCGTTCTGGGCTTACGGTTTGTGGGAGTGGAAGTGGCGGCGGCGGAGAGGCAGGCGGTCTAAAATCGGTCTTCTTGGGGGGCGAACCACCATCGACGGCAGATCCGATTGTAATAGATAACGCGATTTTGGCACCAGCCACTGTCGAGCTTGTACTTGGCGTTGCAGAGGGCAATATCGCTGCAGTGGAAGTTGGTGCCGTCGCAGATGACAACATAGTAGTCATCGTCACCTGACCAATTTGATTCTGCAGCGGTCTGGAATGCAAGATTGAGTTCTGGATGTTGAATGACGACGCATCAGTCGAGCTGGAGTAAGCGATCGACGGGCTCGCGTGTTGACCACTGATGGGGCTTCTTGAACCTTTCGACAACGACCCAATATTGGCATGTCGGACCTGTACAATTGCTTCCCACGGTGGACACGCTGCCTTCTTTGAGGGAGACGACGAGCATTTCGCGAGCAGCACATTCTCGAGAGCAATCGAGTTCTGAAAGTTGTCGCCGCTGGCGTTGCTTTGAGCCATGAGCTGCTTGACTTCCTTTTTATTTGGCTCGGTACCAGTCAGCAGCTTCACGACCGCCTTGAAGTCTTCTTCGTCAACTCCGCCTCCAATATTTCGGTCAATTTGGTTCAAGGCTGCTCGAATCTCGAGCCGTTTGTCTTCACGCTTCAGAATATCCGTGTACTGCGCCATCTCGTCGAGGATTCCCGTCGATATCTCATTCCCCTTGAGGATCACGTTGGTGACGTACCGCGTGAACTCGGGCACGGGCAGTGTCGGTACCAGCTTTTTCGTCTTGGGATCAATCTTGGGTGGTGTCTTTGCCGTAATGATTTGGAGTCGTAGCACCTCAAGCAACGCCTTCGCACCCTATTCATAAGAGTACTTCAGTTCTCGCGCCTTTTTGCCACCTCAAATCCAACGATAGTCTCGTACATCATCCGTGATGCGATTGTCCCTCAAATCCAGCGAAGATACCAGTGGCATATCCAGCAACGTTTCCGCGAGCGCGATAATCTGAGGATCAGTCACATCTTCTTGGCGAAAGTCGATCGCATGGAGCTCTTTCTGGCACGAAATCGCCTTGTAGATGCTCTAAACCCACATACCCCACAGTGATGTTAAGGCGCTGGCGTGTAGGCATTCGCAAACAGACTCCACCAAACGTGCAACGTACTCGCTCAAAGCATGCCGGCGTCTCAACATGTCGTGCCTCGGCGTGACGCCCATACACTTCGCGAAATCTAAGCCCATACACACAGCAAGCAGCGGGCCAATCAGCAGCCACACTAGTAAATGAGAATACTTCGCACGGCGCGTCCACCCACCGCTTAATGTCCTGCAGCGTCGGCGCGCGCAGCTCCTGGATTTTTTTGCGCTTCTGGAAGATGCCGCCGAGCATTGTTGCCGCCGCCGCCACCCGAGAGCAAGATTGCCCCTCGTGTTTCTCACGGGGTGAAACGCCCCTGTCCGCCAAAAAAACGCTCTAAATAAAGGACGGAAAACGTTGAAGTCCAGAGTGATGGTCGTTCGTCAACCGCACGCAAAGGGAAACGAAAGGGAAATCGCGTTGTTGGGGAAAGCAAAGGAAGAAGCCGACGGAGCGGACGTGTAGATGGATTCGCAGGAGCGTCATGACGGCAACGGTGACGGCGGCGTGGAGACGTGGACGGCACTCGCAGTGCCGACGAGCGCCGACACGAGCGTCCATCTGCGGCCATGGTAAGCGCAGCAGGTCTATTGGACCGGGGGGAAATGCGATGAAGATGGGTTGACGGGTAGATATGATATGGTGTATTAGGTACGCGCTCGGTGCGCGCATGTGCGGGCGACAGGTCGTCGAGTTTGTGAGCGACACTGTCGTTGTCTACCCTGTCGCGCATCATCTCGCGTTCTTCCACACAGAAACACGCGCCATGGAGTTTTTCCAGTCGACGCAGTCTGTGCAGTCCGTGCAGAGCTTCCACATTTCGACGAATCGGGAACTGATTGCTGTCGCAGAGGTGCACCAATCGAGCACGACAAGCGCCGCGGCCATTATGCCACTCAAGGCAGGGAGCACATCGTTGCCGTCCACGCATGTGCGAGACCACCACCACAGCCAGCATGTCGTGTCGATCTACAAAGCCAGCACACGAAGTCGGCAAAAGACGATTACGCTACCGCACAACTCGAGCGTTGTCTCGTGTTGCTTCTCCTCGGACAACAAGTTTCTTGCGATGCTCGAGGACGCGCCGGCGCATAACGTCACGTACTGGAAAGTGAGCACGGGCAAACTGATTGCGTCGTGCAAGTGCCCAAGCCGAGGCACTCGAATCTCCATCAACCCCAACAACCCTAGCTACATCTCCGTGTCGGGACCGATGATTCTCAAGTACTGGTTGTGGACCAACAGTGACTTCAAGATTGGCAACTTTCTACCCCAGACGCGCGAGCAGGAGCATTTCGTGGACCATATTTGGCTCAAAGAGTATATGGTGGCGGTTTCGGAGCGAGGAATGCTATTGAGCTTTCGCTCGACGACAGACAACAGCGCAGTCGACTTGGTCCACGCATCGCGGTGCCACCAGCCATCGTACGTTCGTCTCGAATGCCTTGCAGGGCATGCTAAAGGCTTCGTGCTGGGCGGTTCGGCTGGCTTCTTCAGTCTTTACGAGAACACGGTGCGAATGGGAACATCAACTTGAACTCGTTTACTGTGATCAATTTCTCACACCTGTGCGCGCAGGACGATCCGAAAGACCCATTTGCATTTGTGCGGACGGTATCGGTCGGGGATGTTGCGTTTGAGTGTATCAGCGTGTCCCCAAGCCACGAGACCATCGTAGCCTGCACAAAGTCTCAAGAGATTCTTTGTTTGTCCATGAACGCGATCGAAACCGTTCAAGAAGACCGAGTTCACTACAGGGAACTGCTTCGAAACGTTCGTATTTGCCTCTTTTGTGGTAGATACCAATCCAGGCTCATACTGACGTCTGACGTCGTGTTCGTGAGCTAGGGTAATCAACTCGGTCCAATCCTTCAGGGCGATGTGTGCTTGAGCAGGTCCATTTACGCGACCATAGGGATCGATAAGACTGTGAGGATATGGGACATCGATCGTCGAACATACGAAGTCATGCACCAGTGTGCGGATGAACCGATCGCTCTGTCTCTCCACCCTACAGGATTCCAACTCCTGGTCACGTTCAAAGAGAGGATTCGACTGTTCCATATACTACAGGAAACGTTGCGACAAGTACGAGAGCTTTCAGTGAAGAATTGTCGGGCTGTCAAGTTCTCGAGCGGCGGTCACTTGTTTGCATGCGCAGCAGGCTTGACAGTATCTGTTTTTCGAACCTACACGGTGCGTAGTATGGGCGACCGTTCTCAAGGTCGGAATCGAGCTGAAATGCTGAGAATTAACTGTGTTTGCGCAGTGTGAACCGATGTACACATTTTCAGGTCACATCGGTGCAGTACGAACGCTGGCTTGGACAAAAGACGACTTCTTTCTCTATTCAGCAGCATACGACGGATCGATATATCGATGGAACATGTCCACAGGTGCGATTTGGGCATATTTCCTGACGATAATCGGACGGACTCTCACGTCGAAGAGCGCGTAGGTAGCCGGTGCGAAGATGTCCAACACATGATCAAGCAATGCCAGTATACCGCCATGGTTGCTGACGAACGCGACCCTAAGATCGTGTTTGCGACGGGATCCGATGGCAAGATCCGTGAGCTGTATGGGGGTGAAGAAGTCCACTCAGCGGACCTTCCTCCAAGCGTGTGTTCCACAGCGATAGCTATCACAAAAGATAGCAAGCGGCTTTTTGCCGGAACGACGACCGGAGTAATCATGGTTTTCACGCTTCCATGGTCTGGCAAGGGCTGCGCGCACGAACTCGCGGCTCATTCGGAGGCGATTACGTGCCTGCGAATCACTGAAGACGGCGAACAGCTCATATCGAGCTCCGAAGACGGAAGCACTGCGTTCTTCGAGATCTCGAATTGCACCGGAAGTGTCGGTTCCTCTCTCCAGCATCAAGAAGAGCCCCAGAACACCGCGAGTCCCATTGAGTCCTCAAGAACCAACGAGAAGAAGAAGAATGCCGTTTCTACCACAGATGCAGTTTTGATTGCCCGAGAAGACCTTGAAGAACAGAGAGCCGCTCTCCTCGACATGCAGCAACAATACGAACAAGTCAAAGCCGACGTCGAGTTCACAATGCACCGAAAGGAGAATGAGTGGATCGATCGATTGCGGATCATCAAGGAGGAGTCGGAGAATATGATGGTCCACGAGCGGGTGCGGTATGAAGAACTTGAACATCGTCACCAGCAAGCACAACGAAAGCATGCGGAAGAGATGTCCCATAAGGAAGCCAGTCATGTGAAGATGACCCAAGAACTCGAAAACCAATACGAAAGGAAGCTTGCCCAAGAAATGATCAGATACGACGCGCTATCAGAGATCCTCGAGCAAACCCGGCAGCGATGCGAGGCCCTCATTGAAGCTCAAGACACGCAAAGCCGCAACACGCTGCACGCAGAAAGGAAAGCCGCGTACAGCCGAAGCAAGGAGCAGAACGACGTCATCAAACGCCTTCATGAAGATCTGAAGTACAACCATGTCAAGTTCGAGGAGGTGCTTCATCAAGAAGAAACGGACTATGAACACGAGCTACACCGTCTGCGGGCCGATTACGAGAAGCAACTCGAACTTGAACGCCAGAATACAGCGATCAAGCAAGGCCAGCTAAGCGCGACAAGTACGAAGCTCGAGTCGATGAAGAAAAAGATGCAAGAGTTTAAGGCCTCCTCTCAAGCTCGCGACATCTTGTTGGCGACTGAACGTGCGAAGATCGCGAAACTGGAAGGTGCGCTTGTTCAGTACGAGAAGCATTTCGACGCGTGTAAGTTTAGCATGTCCGAGAGAGACAAGGATATCACCGGACTCAAGTCGACAAACAGGGTGCTGGAAAACTTTCGCAGCGTATTACACCACCGGATCGACAATCTCGAAGCTGCAAAAGCGCCCATGCAAGATCACATGATGAGCTTGGAGAGCCACATCCACGACATGCAGACGGAGATGGCAGACGAGTATCAAGAAAAAGCCGTTACCCAACAGGACATGGAGAACAAAGATACCAAGATCAAGATGCTGCATCAGGAAGTGAAGATGCTGCGGCAGAATATGCTCAAGAAGGACTATTCGATGAGCGAGATGGTTCGAGAATTTACTCGAATGGCTCAGATGGCCAACGTGAAGGATATGGAGGCAGCTATCAAGGACGCTTACAAGGCATTCGTGATTGGAGAGGGCTATCAGAAGAAGCCAATGAAGGCAATCACTGCATCGGCGAGTGCACATCATCTGCCAGTCAACAGCCCGTCCAAGCTCAGTCATCCAGTATGTTCGCAAGGAAAGTGTATGCCACCGGACAGAGTGGTTCGCTCAAGCACTCCAGCTTCGCCATCCCGGGGCAGCGTGGGGCGAAATGAAAGCCCTGCCAAGCTGAAGCAGCAGCCATATCTCACTGGCATGGTGTCAAAGCCCGTGGTCACCGATGAATCACTGGGCTACGATTGCAAACAGACGGTCGACGAATCTGTCCAGCAAATGGACTACATGAGCAAGACGATCATGACGCTGAGGGCGTCCCTCGAGAACGCCAAAGCGAAAGCAGATCGCGTTCGTCGAGACGCTGTTGCAGAGGGGAGCATACTCATTGAAGAGTGCAACAAGTTGAGGAAGGAAAACAAGCTCCATCTGCTGAAGATTCGCGAACTCGAGCACCAGATATACTCGCACAGAGAAGGACTAGCGAGTCCGCTGAAGTCGCCCATGCCCTCGCTCAGAACCAGCATTTCGACTCCACAATTGGTGGTCGTCAACCAAGCGTGCCATGACTTGATTTTCGACTCGACGTTTGCGAGTGGTAGCCCAAGCAAACTCATTCCGCTCGAAACGCCATCTAAAGGGACACGACCATCACCGGCTCGGAAACCGAACCGAGACGGTAACCATGCTGTGCTTCCCTTTGCAAAAGTCGAGCAGGACCGAATGTATCGGCACGCCGCGACCGCAAGAGTCGACGAGATGAATGCCGTCGTGATACAGCAGAAAAAGGAGATCCAGCGGCTACAGATGCAAGTTCAACTGCTGCTGTCCGATGAAGAGCAAGGTATGTTGGATGCCCGTGCGTGAGATCTGCCTACATAGCATACTGACGATTGCTGTTTGTCGTGGTCAATTTCAGGGCAGAGACCAACCTCGCGTGAGGTAGGATCGCCCGACGACGTCTGTCCAGTTCGATCAGCGCGGATGGGGGTATTGAGGCCGATTACATCAGGAACGGCGCAGCCTCTCCAGTCATCGTTCGTTCTAAAGCCCAAGGAGTTGGACAGTTAAGATTTTCCAGCAGGTGCGAACTGCTTGCAAGCGGCCCAGGCCACAGCTCGATCTGATTTCTCTACCACGCACGAACAACCTTTTTGAAGAAAGTTCTTGCTCGCTTCTCTTTTCTAGGTGATCACTGGCCGTTTCGGAACTGCACGTTCGATTTGGAAACATCAACCGTTCTGCAACCGTCGGACCATCTCTCTCGACAGGGCCTCTTCAATCCAAACACTGTTGCACACGTCGCTCACAGGTCACATAGAGGGGGTACCACCTCAACAGTCGCTACTTTTTTTGGCAACGGAATAAGATTTTTTGTGACGGCGTCGTGAATATGTGCGCTGAGCAGCAACCGGCATGGACGACGGTTTGAAGCGACCTATGGAGCAACAATTCCTCCATGAAAGCCAACGACAACGCAGATGGGCGCGTTGGTCGGCAGTGTTTTGTTGTTGCTTTTTCCCTCGCGTACATGCCCCAAACGTCCATGGTTTCTTTCACTCCCACGCCGAACGCCTTGTAATGGTATGAGGAAATCGGATGCGATCCAAACCGCTTTTTCCTGCTTCTCCCATCGCGCCTTCATCTCAATCCGGGACAGTGATGGCTCCGCCTGGTGGGGGCGCCGATCAATGCGATCCCTACTCACTCCAATTTCGGCGCCCACACTTGCGCTTGATCAAAACGCGTCACTGACTTGCATAGAATCCCACCTGCGACTCAGCACAGGGTGCGCAGGTTCCCCTCAAAGCTATGAGACCGGAAAAATATGCCAGCTCGTTTTCCCTTTTCTTTAAAAATACCACGGTGCGCCGAGTCGGAACGCCAACGGCACAGACCGCACCACGGAAGGAATAACTCCTTCGAATGCGATCCGCTACCTACCCGACAAAATAAGAATACGACGGAATGGGCGTTTGCATTGAGCGTTCTTGCTAACCTGAATGGTGCTTGCTCGCATTCAAAATCGCAGCCGAGCCAAAACCCCACAAAAACGAACCCCTACAAATAGCCGCGAGCCACCATGGAGGAAATATAGCAAATCCGCTCAGGCAGCACGTCGCGCGCAAAACCGCAGAAAACCCCACCTCCCTCCGTACCAGACTCTTGGGATTTGCGCTGGCTTTCGCACGAGATGAGTTCTGCTGCTTCACTTCTTACCTTGGCCGCATTCACAACAAACGCATTCGGGTCGGCGCGGTCGGCGGCACAGCACCTCCATCACGCCGACACGTCCACACTTCCACACGACCACACGTCCACACATCCACACGTCCACACAACCACACATCCACACATCCACACACGCCCACGTCTCCCTTTCTCTATTCTTCTGCAGCGCGCCAAACGCCAGGTTGCCGCTGCCGCGTCGTTTCCCTCCAATTTCGTGCGGAAAGCCCGCCACTTCAAGTGACCATCACTCCGGTTGCACTTCCCCCGCCCTCTCCGGTTTCCCCTCGACCGCCCCCACTTGCCAATCTGCCCGCTCGCGCACATCCCGTATTTCTACCAACGCCAACACCAACGCCACCATGGACCTCGCGATCCGCGTCAACGTGCGCTACGCCGCGCCGCCCAACTCGCAGATCAAGGACGCGCTGCGGCTCTTCAAGAGCCCGCGCTGGGTGCAGTCCATTATTCGGTACATCATGCCGCAGCTCCACAGCGTCTCGCCCGCGGCCGTGCGCATTGTCGACGCGCTCAAGAACAACCTCGTGGACGCGCCGCCCAGCGACGCCAACTGCGTCGTGTGCATGGAGACGATGCGCGAGCCGTGCGGCAAGCTGCCGTGCCAGCACCATTTCCATGTCGAGTGCATCGAGCCATGGCTCAAGCTGCACAGCACGTGCCCGACGTGCCGCGCGCAGCTTCCCACGGATGCGTGCTCCAACTACAGCGTCTACGCGATCAACACGACCATCATCCTCCAGCAATCGCAGGCGCGCATGCCCACGGCCGAGCTGCTCGAGCTCTCGGCCAGCAACCAGATCATTCGCGCCGTCGTGAACGCGCGAGTGCGGAGAAACGCGCCCACTGTTGACGGTTCAAACAGCTCAAGCCAAGTTGGCAGCACCAGCGACGTGCCGACAATGACAATATCGCTTCCACTCATTCAGTCCGCAGTGAACCCCGTGATGAATGCCACCGTGATCCAGCGCGGCCTCGCCAGTCTCCCGGGGTGCATCACAGAGCCCGTCGTGCCCATGTTGCCGCGGCACTCTGCTCATCGACGATTCCGGGAGGAAGACCTCCCCGAGACCACGACCCACAAGCGCGCACGACTGACCGACGCTACGGAGGAACAAGACATCTCCACGTCCGTCTGAGAGTGTCGCGCGACTTTTTGGCCGCCAAAACTATTTAGACCCCCAAACAATAGCTAGGACAATTTTCACCCCACCTGATCTACTCCCGAGTGTGCAGACAATTCAGAACCGCGCGCATTGATGGCACACACATTTAGGTCCGACAGAGCGTCGCCCAAGTACGTGTTTCCAACGATAAGCCGAGACAGTTTGAAAGCATCGACTTTCACGCACAGCATCGTTTCATGTTCGTGGAAGCTTCTCAGTTAAATAAGCCTTGGTGGAGAGGAGATCGCAGCGACAGTCCGCGGCAGAGTTCGTGCAAGTCACTCGCAGACTCTGACGCAGCATCGGGCGGATGCGCCATCATCCACGCGATAATGCCGTTTAACGGCGCGACGAGCTTGCCAATGGTCGGCGACAGCTCGCAGGGACGCGTCTTCTTGTCCAGGAAATTGCTCGCAATCAGCAAAATGACACAGGCGACATGGAGCACCATGACATAGCGGTCGTCTTCGCCGCGTTCGTCGTCCGCGAGTGTCGTCTCAGTCATCACATTGGTGCCACTCGCACACGCCACGGGCAGCAAGAACGAGAGCGCGCGATACCACTCGATCGCATTGGGCAGTGGCGACGCGGCACGGCCCGACTTGGTGACTTCGACACTACTGCTTCGAAGCAGCATCAAGTTCATGAGAATGCCAAGACACAGCGTCAGAGTGGGGATGCCACCAAACTGATCGTCGCCCGACGAAATGTTGGCGCACAGCGTACAGCAAAAGCGAAGGATCCGCCGCAGCACGTCCACGTTCTCGGCAATGGCCTGGCCGCCCTCGGGCATGGCACTGATCTGAAGCAAACCCGGCAGCAAAAAATGGAGCTGGTCGATCTGGGCGTCGTCTGCCTGGATGCGAGTCGCGGTCCGCATCATCTCGGCAACGGCGTCAATCTCGTCGTCCGAGTCAACTTCTTCATCATCCGAGTCGGGCTCGCTGCCCATTTGATTGCTTGCAGACTCGTGCTGCGTAAGCGGCTTGAAGCACACGAGAAACGACAGCAGATCAATGGCCTGCTCGGCACACGTGTCCGAGTCCTCGGCGAGCCACGCACTCGTGACACGCACGCTCGCAAACGCGACGGCATCCAACTGCAGCACGCTCGGCGCGTGGCGCGCCACGAGGTCCTTGTATCGATGAGTCTTCATAAAGTCGCGCACGGCCGTGAGATGCTCGAGCACGACTGTAAAGGTATCGGCAAACGACTGCTTGAGTTGCAGCAAAATGTCGTACGGAAGCACCATGGCGCCGTCGGCACTAGACACGATGCCCGCAATCACAAACTCGACGATCCCGTAGCAAACCGGCAGCACAGCCATGGCACGCGTGACCTCTTGTTGCTGGCGAGTCTCTTCCTCGACTTGCGCAAAAACGGGTTCCTCCATCTGGATCAACGCCAATTCAACTTCATCGAGCATCAACTTGATCTACAAGAGAGAGGCACACGCCATATTAGAAATGCCACACACAGCAGTCCATAAAGAGCGAGGGTGTGTGCAACGAACCTCAATGCCCACGAGCTTGAGCACAAACAGCACGAATTTGCCACCGGATACTTCGTCTCGCGTCTCTTGGCATCGCAGCGTCGTGCCTGGTAATGTCCACGCGATGCCCGACTGCCGCATAAGATGGTAGACGAGTCGAAGACACTCGTCGCGCTCGTGGCCAGTCCACTTGGCACGCAGAAAGCGTACGACACCGACGCGGAGATCGCA
This sequence comes from Pythium volutum, assembly GCA_023334575.1. Classification (NCBI taxonomy): domain Eukaryota; phylum Oomycota; class Peronosporomycetes; order Pythiales; family Pythiaceae; genus Pythium; species Pythium volutum. Next base: position 9,762 of record JAADVC010000084.1, on the reverse strand, counting down.
TAGCGCACGCGAACTCAGCAGCTCACTTGGCGCCGAGTCGTCTTCAACGAGTAGCAGTAGCGTATTCAGCACGGCGAGAATCTGGATGGCAATGTCGCCGGACGCGGACGAGAATGACGCGCAGAGAAACTCAAAGTCGTAGCCAGGCAGGCGCGACCAGAATGCCTGCGACATGGCTAGACGCTGGAGAACTGTCCAGTAGCCGGCCACCAAAGTCTCCACGTGGGCATCTTCACTCTGACCACCAGGCGCTTCCTTCTCTTTGTCACTAACCGTGACGCGCGTCATCTTTTTCAATGTGCTGACAATGCGACCGACAAGACTCTCTTGGCCCAAGAGCTCCACGCCCTCGTCATTCTGGGCAATCCCCCGTAAAATAGAGAGGCAGTCTTGTGTCGCGGGCGCCGACGGGTCCGCCAGCAACGCGAGCTGATCCAGCACAAAGCGCACGACCTTTTCTTGCGTGAACGTCAACGCGACTGCTGGATCATCACAGAAGCTATGGGGGAAAAAGCTGCGGGTTAGTATCCATATAATTTCTGTGCTTCCATTCGAGCCGCCACACATTGCACCTTGCGATGAGGTTGAGTCCAAGCACTTGGAACGACGAGAGGTCGCCGTCGCCGTCGCCTGCACATAGTAATCCTGATATGAGTATCTACACTATACGCTCATGCTATCCTATCCAACCACACCTTTGGTAGAGAGTAACCTTAAGAAGAACGCCACGCCCACGACCTCGACGACCTGGCGCCGCACGGCGCGCATGCCCACAGCGTCCACGTCGACCAGTTTCGTGATCATGAGCAGACCAGCAAACTTGTGCTCGTCGCTCTTGCCCTCCAGCATGCGCAGGCATTGATGGATCTGCTCGTCTGTCGCAGCGGGGGTCTGTGGTTCGCTCGGTGAGGCCGGCGACGCCGCGCGGTCGGTTGGCGCCATGTTGGCTGGTGGTGAATGTTGGGGAAATGCACCAGGCGAATAGTGACACTCCCTCATGAGAACGACATTTGTGTTTCGGTTTAGTGACATGGGCTTTGTGGGGATTTTTGTCACATGAAGTCTTCCTCGTACGCGTTGACGCTCGAGAGATCGGCCGACGCCTCCAGTTTGTCTCCGGCTTCAATGTTGTCTCGCGTCATGAGCGTTCTAAGCAAAGAGATAGAGATGGAGATGAGTGAGATGGATGGATGGATGGGTGAAAAGACTTGACGGGACGTACGAGTAACTGCGAAGCTCCTTGCCCTTCTTGAACTCTTCTCGGGCCTTGCGCTCCTGGGCTTCGTGCTGCTGGCGATGCTTCTTTCGGTCGGCCTTGTACAAAAGCTCTCGCTTACGGCGTTCCTCTGTTGCAAGCATTCACAGCTTATTAGGCGGATGAAAACTAAAGACTCTGTAATGGAGGTACAGTACCTTCAAGGTCGGGATACGACTCTGTCTTGGTTTTGTTCAATGCCTTGAGGATATCGCGATCCTTCTCCTCGACAGTATACGTACGCACCTAGGATACGAGTGCATAGTCAGCATAAGTTTTGCCTTCATGGGGCTTTAGGCATCGGCCTCTCCATACGCGTTCTGGGTGATTGAAGCCAACCTGGCCAACTTCCATGGACGGCGTCTTCTTCAGATTGCGCCACTTGGTGTAGATCTAGCGAACGAAGCGTAGTTTATCAGCACGTCTTCGTTGCGATAGAAGTCTGTGGGTTGCACGTACGACTTTGACACTCTTCTTCTTGGAGCCTTCGATCGAATTTTCCTGTTATCGTGATACCATCGCTGTTCATTTTTCCGAAAACCAATAACCGTTCCACTGACTCGCTTACGAACCTTGACAAGCTGTGCGCACTCTTCTAGGCACGTTTCTGAGATGTCGTCCACGGCGGACTTGCCCTATTAGATTCAAAGAGCGCAATGCTTTGAGCCACAATCTTTTCATTTACCACCCCATTCATCGCGTCGCACCATTGGGAGTCGGAGATAGACGTGCGCCGACGACAGATCGTCCACGTGGAACCTATATGCACAGTACCTTAAGTCTCGAATACCAAGCCAATTGCATACTGTCCTTGCGACGCACCAGATATCCTCCAAAAAGCCATAGCGGATCAAGTCTTCATTCTCAAACTTGTCCTTGCCCATGTAGATAGTGTGGCCCTCTGAACAAACAGAAGATTGAAAGAGGCCAGTCCATCTCACGATGAGCTTTGCATTGGTGCACCCTTGGGGGCGAACAGCACGCACCGGAAGACGTGAAGTAGAACACCATTGTCGCCGAGGTGATGGCGCCAAGTTGCAGATTTTGAGAGAAAAAGTCGGAGCTGCTGACGAGTTTTCACCAATCAAATACTTCAGAATATATGCCTTGGATTGGCTAAAACTGGAACCTGAGTATTGCAAAAGCAATACATTGGTGCACCTTGTTCCGTAAAAATCAGATCGATAGCAAGCGTGATATGGTATGTAATGTCTCAGTGCCATTCGGTGAAGTTTTTGGGACAGGTCGCAAGTGGCTGCCAGCCGCGCGGCTGGTGATCCTGAGAAGCCAGAAGTGTGGAAAATTGGGGGCCCTCGACTCTCCCGCACGAAAGAAGCTGCCAATGTTGGGGAGGCCCATTGGGAGGAGCTTATACAAGAATTGCCATTTCGAAACACGAAGGGTTCAACGCGATTCTTGGCGACGTTCTGTTGGCTCGAAGCAAGTGAAACCATCAACCAGCAAAGGCAACCACGGATCGCAAACCATCAGACTGTTGCGCTCTTTCAGTAGGTAGGTATGGTTAGGGGTAGGATGGAAAATTTCAAAATGGTCCGACACCTGGAACAATCATGCTGTGGTGATAAACTCATTCTGTATAACAGATATATTGGCGTAAAATAAAAAAATATAGGCAGCTTACATACAAATAAACTCCCGCAACCCTCCCGTGGCCACGCACTTGCGTTGGGTGTGAACCCCACCGCCTGCTTGCAAAATAACACATTCGGCATCGTTTTTTTCCTCGCGTCATGCTCTTTTTGACACTGTGAAGCAGACAGAAACCACTTTCCCGAAACGGCTCTCCCTGCCTTGCTTCTGCTGTTGTTGGGATTCGAGAACAACGGAAAACTAACCAAAATAAATAACCGATCCAACAAAAACACACCGGCACCACAACCCCACGACAAAAGCCCCTCCCCGGGGAGGGCCCCATCGCCAGTGTGCGTTTCTCCATTTCCCACATTACTCGACTCGCCGCATTACGCCCCCGCGCCCGTCGCTTCCTCCTCTAATCTCCGTCATCATGCAGCTCCGCTCGCTCGCGCTCTTTGCGTCGGCCGTGGTCGCTGCGACCGTGTCGTTGGTGTCGGCCGCGACGCCCCCGCCCAAGTATTATTGCGAGTCGGACTTGGACTGTGACAAGAATTTTCCCGGTACGATTTGTATCGAAGTCGACAACTATGGCGAGATCACGAAAAAGTGTACGCCCAACACCAAGACGCGCCCTGCGTGCAAGGGCGCACAACCAGGACTCTGCCCGTCGTACCAGAGCCCCGAGTCGAGCTACCTGAATGTGCACTGCGTGTTTGTGGCCAAGGACGCTGGCGACACGGCTGTCACGAGCGCGGCCTCGGGGACCGCGTCTGCGTCGGGCAGTGGTACGGGCAAGGCCAAGGCCAAGGCTAATGCGACCGATGTTGGCCCAGGCAAGGTCAAGCGCGGCCGGTGGTTGATGCTCGCTGCGACCAACGTGACGGCCGCGCCGGCCAACAAGACGACGGCCGGCAGCACGGTCGGTGATGTGATGGTCCCCGCGGGAATGGGATCGGCTGGCGGCGATACTACGCCCGCTGTCGCCGTGGGCAGCTACGCCAAGGTCCGCATTGCGAATCAAACGATCACGGGTGAATTCAAGTGCGTCGACGTGTCGGACTGTGCGAACCAAGCGTACGACCCAAGCGTGTGCGAACCGCTCACCTGCGGCCCGCCGACGTCCAAGATGCAGTGCAACAACCACGGCACGTGCACGTACCCGAGCATCCAGACTATGAGCAAGCGCACGTGCGCGTGCTATGCCGGCTTTGGTGGCGACAAGTGCCAGCAGGAAATCTCAAACAATTGTGACGTCGACTGCGGCTATGGCGGCGAATGTGTCGCCGCGGATGCCACGGGCGACTCCGGTGAACGCATGTGCAAGTGCAAGAAGGGCTACGACGGCGTCGCGTACAAGGGCAAGAAGGGCAAGCCGAACCAGCGCTGCACCAAGTGCACGAACGATCTCGCGTGCCAGAACGGTAACGAGTGCGACATTGCGACCGGTGCCTGTGTGTGCGCGCCGGGCTTTTCCGGTCCGACGTGCGGTGCCACGGAAGATGGCTGCACGAAGAAGAGCTGCGGCGTCGGCGCATGCCAGCTTCTCGCGAACCAGACAGCTGCGTGTTTCTGCCCGATCTGCGCTGGCGAGTGCTCCCAATGTCCGACCGCCGACTGCTCGACGTGTCCCTCGGCCGCGTCGGCTATTGTGCTGTCCAAGATGGCGGTCTTTGTCGCCGTGGTCGCGCTCGTGGTCAGCAACACGGTCTTCTAAGCCGCTCACATCACCATTCCGCCCCGAGTGGCGGAACCAACGCGGCTCGCGTAGATACTACCCCACACCCTTTTTTTCTCCATTAAATCTGAAAAGAACTGCATGTACCAAATACTGTACTTCCTGTCTTTTGCTACCATCACTGGGGAGATAACTATAGTAACATGGGCTTTTACGTGGGTAGTTGAAGTGTGTTCCTCAATCCTCTCTCTCTCTCTCCTCATGCAGCTCCGCTCGCTCGCGCTCTAGGCGTCGGCCGTGGTCGCCACGATAGCGTCGACCGCGACGCCGGCGCCCAAGTACTGTTGTGAGACCGACGCCGACTGCGACGAGAACTTTCCTGGGACGATCTGTATTGAAGCCCACACCAATCGCACTGCCACGAAAAGAGTGTACGCCCGACTCCAAGCCGCGCCCAGCGTGCGAGGGCGTCCAGCCAGGGCTCTGTCCGTCCTATTGATACCAGAGCGCCGAGATGGGTTTGCTGAATGTGCACTGCGTGTTTGTTGAGGTCAAGGACACCACGGACACGGTAGCGAATAGAACGGCAGTGGGCAGCTACGCCACAGGCCATGTCGGGAGCCAGACAGTCACGGGCCAGTTCAAAGTGTATGGACCTGGCCGACTGCGCGAGCTCGCGTGTGGAGCGTCGTCTTCACACGAGCAGTGCAACACCCACGGCACGTGCACGTACCCGAGCGTCCAGACCACGAGCCAGCGCTCGTGTGCGTGCTACGCCGGTGCCATGTGCGAGCAGGTCGTTTCGAACGAGTGCGACGTCGACTGCGGCATCGGTGGTGACTGCGTCGACGGCACGTGTACGTGCACGCACGGTTTTTCTGGTCCGACCTGCAACACGAGAGAGAACGCCTGCGCAGAGAAGTACCGCGGCACGGGGTCGTGTCGTCTCGTGAACGACACGATCGCGTGCTACTGCCCGCGCGAGGGCTCGCGCTGTCCGACCGCAAATGCTACTTGGTGGCGGCATAGTATATTGGCTTTTAGTGGGCGTGAGATCGCACGGAGTGCATTCAGCTGAGGCATTTTCCTGGAAGGGGAGACGATCAAAATGGACTTATTGCGACGTGCCGTCGACCGTCATCATGAGCGTGATGGTGTCGCCCTTGAGCAGAATGCGCCCGAGCGGCGTCCGCTTCATCTGCTTAATGTCGAGCTCCTCGGCGTCGTCCAGCACGAGGTTCATGTACTCGTCAAAGCCCATGATGCGTCCTTCAATGCGCGTGCTGGTCTGCTCGTAGAGCCACACTTGGACGCGGGATTTCTACAAAAAGACCAATCATTACGTACGGAATGGGTAGACACAGAGAGACAAAGGAATTGAGAACCACATACGTTCTGCAAGTACCGGAACATCAGGTTGATGGGCTGGGTCATCGGCTTCTGGACCTTGGTGCTCATGGTGGCGGATATGGGAATGTAGAAAAACGGGAAAGATGTGTGGTGGGGACGCGGAATGCGGCGGGTCTAACAGAGAAGCAGCAGAGCAAGTTAGACGACTGGACTATAAACTCATTCGCATGGAGCGTGCTGCTCCGTGGATCTCATGGAGACGTATGGAGATCAAGGCGACGGAGGCGACACATACCTTGGTGCTGTGGGCGGGAGCTTTTTGGTGTGCCGGAATGGGTGGGAAGAGATTGCATCCCTATTTTCCACCAATCAAAATTGCTGATTCATTTTTATTGGTCAATTATGTCGAATATTGTTTTGTCCAATCGCAGTAGCGCTAGCAGATCTCATGAAGCCATCTCACCCACAATGGAAACGTGCGCATGTGGATCAGCTAAAATTGGGATTTGTGGATTCTATGGCTAAGTGTGGTTAGTGGACGCAACGGCGTCTGTAGCAGTTGGCTTCTAACGGCATACGTACGAGTTCATTCGCGGCCGCTACAGGTCCAGACACTCGAGCCAACCAGCATGCGCCCGCACGACCACCACGACAACGCCAAGCCACGCGAGACACGACGCAGTGACCGAGAGCTCGGTGGTGAGGGCGAAGAAGACGTCTTCTTGGACCGCATGAGTGGGCTGCTGGATGCGATCGTGCGCGAGTGCGCATCGATCGGCCGCACAGAAGACGCCGGCGCCGTGCTGGCGAAAGCCACCAGTGCGTTTGAAGGCGTCCAAAGCATGTGTCGCGACGCTGGTCTCGTGAATACTGACACTGGTGAAGAGCATTCTTCAAGGGCCAAGGACCGCTCCACCCGAGTCATGCCATTGCGATCTCAGCAAGATCTCAGGCTGGGCCATCACCACTCTCGATCTCGCCAGGAACAACTGCCTATGAAAGCATCATCACCCCGTCCACTCGACCTCCAGCTAGCCGATACCAGTAGCGATGCCCAGCTTTCAGAGGACGGCTCCCAACCGCCGCCAACGCCTCTCCGCTTCCGGCTTCCACTGAACTCTGGAGACGACATTATCCAAGTCGAGATCACCGACATTTTGACCAGCACGCAGGAAGAGATCCACAAATGGAAGCACGAATTTCGGCTCCAGATGATGGACCAAGAGGCCGCACACCACGACCAGCACCGCGCCCACATCGAGCAGATCCAGACGCTGAACGATGCGCTTTCCGAGTCACAGCGCCACATCGCCAAGCTGGCACGCACGATCCAAGACACGAACGAAACGCTCGAGACCATGCAGTCTCTCACGACCAAGTCACAACGTGCCATGGAGGTCACACTCAAGGAACACACGCAGTACTGGAAGGCGATTTGCCATGATTTGGTCCAGGAGAAGCGCTCAATTGCGACCAAGCTCTCCGAGGAGCGCGGAAAGAACCACGCGCTGCGCGAGCACGTGGGCATGCACGACAGCGTCGACAAGACGGACGCCGAGCCGCGCAGTGCGTCGCCACCGTCGCCTTTCCAGTCATCGACCAAGCGGTTCGGGTCGGCTTTGAAGAAAGCGGGTGCCTCCAAGACACACAGCTTAACGTATGGCCATGGCGCCCGCACAACTGAACGTCACGACAATGACGACAATGCCTCGCCGCCGCGCGCGAGCTTCCGTCGCTACTATCTCTCCAAGTCCTAAAATACCCATAAAATACCCCTTTTTACCGTATTTGCTCTACTAGTTACGGTATGTAGTGTCCACGTCAACGTCATCACCCTGTCAACTTCAATATCGAGGTTTATTTCCATAAACCTCACAAAATCGTCCAACAATTCCAACAGCCACGGCCGAATCCCTTCGGTCTCACTTGGATGATGAATGGATCTCCTTCATTTTCCCATTTTGAGTCTAAAGATCCAGACGCGAAAATAAACTATGCGCGTGCCGTCGACCACGCAGCAGCTGCGCGCCGCGTCGCGCGCATCCCGTGGCCTCGCGACGTCTTCCTCCTCCTCGTCCTCTGCTCCGCCGCTGCCCGCGTGGTTCAAGCGCATGACCACGCAGAACGAGTACGCCATGCCGCGGCTGCCCGTGCCGCAACTCTCGCAAACGCTCGCGCGCTACCTCGAGTCGGTGCGTCCGCTCGTGTCCGAGAGCGAGTGGAAGCAGCACGCCGCGCTGGCCGCTGCGTTTGAAAATGGCGACGGCCGCGTGCTCCAGAACCACTTGCTCAAGCGCGAGCTGTCGCAGGCCATGAGCAAGTCGTATCCGTTTAGCTACATTGAAGCCGACTGGGACGAAATGTACTTGGGCGGGCGGTACGAAAACCCCATTAACGTGAACCCGGCGTACGGTTTGGTCGACGAGACGGACGGCAATTTGAAGCGTATGGTGCCGCGCACGGCCGCGTTTGTGCGCTCGGCCGTCAAGTGGTGGCACAAGGTCAAGCAGAGCGAGCTCGAGCAGGACCCAAAGCAGTGCATGTTTGGCTTTGCGCGCCAGTTTGGCACGGCGCGTGTGCCCCAGAAAGGCCGCGACGTGCTCGCGTCGTACCCACGCTCGAACCACATTGTCGTGCTCAAGGACAAGCAGTTTTACCAGCTGAATGTGCTCAGCCCCGACGGCAAGCAGCTGCTTTCGCAGTCGGCACTTGAAGAAAAGCTGCAGCAAATTCTCAATGCGTCCGACAAGACGGACGTTGACATTTCGCTGCTCTCGGCCGAGAACCGCGACACGTGGGCCCACGTGCGGGACGAGCTCGTCGCGTTTGATCCCGTGAACGCGCAGTCGCTGCGCGCCATTGACTCGGCGCTGTTTGTGCTCGTGCTCGACGAACGCTCGGCGTCTGATGATACGGTCAAGCGCATGGAGCTCGCACTCCACGGCGACGGCGCACAGCGCTGGTTTGACAAGGTCCAGGTCATTGCGCAGGCCGACGGCCACTTGAATGTCAACTTTGAACACTCGTTCTCGGACGGCACGGCCTGGAACCGCTGGCTCCACGAAGTGTGGCACGACATGCGTGAAACCGACTCGGGCTTTACGCCGCTCCCACACCTCCCGGCGTTTACGGACGCGTCCAAGCCCGTGCGGCTCGACTGGAAACTCTCGAACAATTTGATGGAAGACATCAAAAAGGCCGAGGCCCACTTCCAAACGCTCGCGGGCAACGTGCAAGCCGACTTTTTAAAGTATTCCAACTTTGCGAAAAAGAATTGCAAGGCGTGGAAACTCAGCCCCGACGGCATCGCACAAATGGCGTTCCAGTTGGCGTTTGTGCGTGCCCACGGCCACGTCGCCGCGACCTACGAATCGTGCTCGACGCGCGCGTTCCATCATGGACGCACCGAGACGATCCGCGCCGCGACGCCGGCCGCGGCCGCGTTTGTCCAGGCGGTCGAGGCCAACGAGTCACCAGCGCTGCAGCGCGAGCTGCTGGTCACGGCCGTGAACCGCCACGTCGAGATGGCCAAGAATGCGCAGCAGGGCATGGGATGTGACCGCCACTTGACGGCACTCACGTCGATCGCAAACGAAGTCGGTATCCACAACGAGTTTCTCACGAGCCCCGTGCGAGCCGCCAGTACCAATTTCCAGATTTCGTCGAGCAACGTGACGACGCCGTTCTTGCAGTACTTTAACTTTGGTGCGGTCGTGCCGCACGGCTATGGCGTCGGGTACTTGCTCCACAATGACACGATCAACGTGAGCCTGACCAACTTCAAGGACAGCGGCATCACGGACGCGGCCAAGTTCAAGGCGTCGATCGCCACGTCGCTCGATACCATCAAGGCGCTTGCGGATGGGGCCCCGTAGAGGTCGTGACT
>JAADVC010000083.1:0-38935 GCA_023334575.1 Pythium volutum | reverse complement strand
TTGGCTCCTGTGACTCCGCTGATTCCGTTGACTCCGTTACCTCCGTTGACTCCGTTGATTCCGTTGACTCCGTTGACTCCAGTGACTCCGTTGACTCCGGTGACTCCGGTGACTACGGACAGACCAGCACCGACGCCTGCGAGAGAGCCGACGGCAGCTCCCACGCAGGTTCCAGTCGCGACCACTGCCAAGCCATTGACCGACCAGACCACGGCGCCGAGCCCGCTACCGACGACAAAGACGCCAGAGGCGACCACGAAACCTCCGACTCCGGAAGCCACGACCAAGGCACCGCCCACTGCTGTGACGTCACCGCGCCCGGCCGCGCGGGATCCTGATTCGCCCTCGCCGGTCACGCTTTTGCCAACGACGCCCACGACACCAAGCACGACGTCCAAGGCGCCACAGGCCACGACCAAGAAGCCGGACGCGAGTGCGCCAGGTACGAGCCCTGTGCCGCCGACCGCGCCAACACAGGATCCGGGCTCGCCCTCGCCAGTGACACCAGGCATGACAACGAAGGCGCCAACGCCAACGCCGACGACTGCACGCACGACGCCGGCACCTCCATCGGATCCGGAATCACCGGTGCCGCCTCCGGCGCGTCTCACTCCAACTCCCGTCACAAACGCTCCGTCCGTGCCACCGGCGACACCGCGCCCCGACGGAGGCAGCATCACGCAGGCGTCTTCGGCTCCGTCTGCGGGCAACAGTACCGCACGCCCGGTTGGTCCCACCGGTGCGACTCCTACTCCGACGCCCGTGCCGTCGTCTCGCATGCCGCCGGCGTCGTCCATGGACGAGCCGTCACCATCGCCTGTGACTCGTGTGCCTCCCAGCGCGGCAACCGTGAAACCTTCTCCGACGACGCGTACGCCAGAACCGGTGCGGTTTGACGACAACAAGTTCCAGACCAACAAGAACGTGACGGTCGCGACCGTGCGACCGGCAAACTCAATCGAGGACCAGTCGTTCAAAAAGGATATCATTGTCTTTAACGCGTCGGCGAGTCCGTCGCCGGCTCCTGTCGACAGGTTTGCAGTCACGGAGACGACCAAGCCCCCGGTCGCGCCACAGGTCTTTGACGTTGGTGCCGGTTCCGACCGCGCTGAGAACACGCCCAAACCGGAAAGGTACGTGCGTGGCAAGGTCGACATTGTCATTGGCAAGGACGATGCCGTCGGTGCGGGTAACAAGAACGCCCCCGCCGGCACGCCCACAAACAACGACGGCACGGGCGCAGGCGGCTCCGAGTACCGCAACGTTATCGGCGGTCGCATGCGTGCCGATCCAGTCAACGCCAACCAAATGTCGGCGACTTCGGCCGACTTCCACGACATGATGCGGTACTCGGGCATTGCGTTCGCCGGTGTCTCGGTCGCGCTCTTGCTCTTTTTCCAGTTCCTGTCGTTGGACCCGGTGCTGCTGCCAAAGTGGGAAAGCAATCGCGCGTGGGCGCCCAACACGTGGGAGTTTGTGCTGTACATTGGATACCTGCAGCAACTCGCGTCGACGTCGCAGCTCTCGCTTATCAAGGCGCCGTATTTCCTGTGGGATTTCACGGACGCGTACTCGTGGACCAACTTTTTGATGCAGACGGGGTACACGGGCTCCAAGAGCACGGCCAGTGACGCCGACGGGATCGCGCAGCCACGTCGACTCACGACCATTCTCATTGGCGGCATCGTCGCGTATGCCGACCGCCTGGGCATCAAGGAGCAGTCGATCTTGGTGCAGACTGTCATCTGCGTCGCGGTGCTCACGGGTTTAGTGGCCGTGGCGTTTTTCGCGGCGACCATTTTCGCCAAGCGCCGCGCCGAGTGGTACGGCGACACGCGGTCGACCGACATTATGATCGAACAGTCGACGCGCGTCCACAAGCTTCGCAACTTGTCGGCACGGATCCTGGGCATGGGGCTGCTGCTGTGGTTCACGGCGCTGTACCCGCTCAGTGCGTTTGCCTCGTTTGAAATCACGATGCAGATCCAGTCCGACGACATTAGCACGGGACCGCTCGTGCTCGCGATTTTCGCCGTGCTCATTGTGGGCTGCGTCGCGCTCGCGATCATCATGCGTGCCGTGTGGAGCAAGAGCGACAAGGAGATGGAGGACATTCACACGCGCGCGATCTGGGGCCCGCTCACGGCGCATTGCCACTACACGATGCGACTCTTTTTCGCCTTTGCCGCACTCGCGCAGATTGTCGGCGGTATCATTGTGGGCTCGACCGACGCCGAGCCGGGCCAGGTGCTTGGCTTCATCCTCGTGCAGGCCGTGTTTCTCGTACTGGTGTTTGTGCTCAAGCCGTTCACGTCGCGGCTCACGACGGGCATGACGTTTGCGGTCGGCGTCGTCAAGATTGTGAACTCGGGACTCTCGGTCGCGTTCCTGTACAGTAACACGCAGTTGTCGCCGACTGCGCGACGCTCGTGTGCCGAGGCGCTGATCGGTATTAACACGATCGTGATCGTGGCATGGTTTGTGCGCCACATTGGCATGTTCCTCGCGTACCTGCGTGTGTACGCGACGTCGCCCAGTGAAGGCGACGATGAGAAATGGCAGTCGCCGTCGCAGCCCGTGGGCATTGCGCCCGTGCCGACCGAGCATTTCCTGCCAACGTATCCGCCGTCGAGCCATGGCTTCAGTTATGGAAACAGTGGCGACACCACGCCCACGGATGTACGCAACATGAAGCACAGCGTCGTGTCCCTGGACTCGTCCTACGCGTCGCAGCCCATGCGTCCTCACGACTTGGCGGCGCTGGGCCCAACCGTGTCGACGCCCGAGATGCAGCGCCGCGGCGTCTCGGTCGTCGTGTAAGACGAGAGAGAGAGAGAGAGGTTGCAGCACGCTGCCTGTATATGTGTGTGTGACGGGCGTTGTTAAGTTACCGTAAATGAGAGCGTCATTGAGTTTTTCAGGATTCCTTTTCGTTTGGCGATCGATTTTTGCTTCGGGGCATGTTGAAGTCACCGAAAACGGGTCGAATTTTCGCGGGTCGGGTTTGGTCCACTATGAAGCAGCAGACTTGGAGTCTGTAGAATAAATGGGTTTGGCTTTGGGAACCCATATTTGACGAGTGAACCCGTTTCCCTTTTTCCTCCACACGTGGAGTTGTCACCCGCGGATGATGCGATGTGGAAAATGGAAGCTCCACGTCAAGCGCCACTGCTCGCCCTGCCAGCGCGATCCACGGGAAAGAAGAAGCTCCTTCCCCCGCTCATTATGTGGATTGGTATCTTGAGGACTTTTGACTTCAGTCTCTGTCTTCTCTCGAGCGTGGAGTATGGTGCGCTGGGCAATCGTGGTGGTTGCCGTTGTCGTATGGATGGCGATGGCGGCTGCGAATGGACAAGACGGCGGCGCTAAGAGCGTCACAGGCCATGGAGAGTCCACTTGGAGGATGACCTCTCGCGATGATGCGGTCGAGAAGCAAATCGGCACGGTGCGCGCCGCGCCGGATCCCGAGATGAGGCCGTGGACGTCGTCCACGATGACGGGGACGGCAGCACCAGGAAGCGGCACCCAGTCCACCTCACGACTTACACCAACGGCTCTCGTGATCTCGAGAATGCCCACACGGACAAATCCGCCCAGATCCAATTTGTCCATGGCCAATTCGCCGACCATGACGAGAATGACTACTTCTCGAGTGCCAATCGCGCCTGTGACGACGACGCCAGACGTGACCATGCCAGCAGCGGCGGTTCCTTCGACTATAGCGCCAACACCAACGCCCGCAACAACGATCTCGCCGATAGCAAGCGCGCCATCGCCAGTGTCGACTGCACCCGCGACCACTCTTCCGCTGACTAACCCACCACGAGCGACTACCCTGGCCTCGACAGTGCCTACGAGCACATGGTTGGTACCCTTTCCGCCTGAGACCGAACAGATTCCAACGAACGCGTCGACTTCTCCAATCGCGGTGTCCAAGACGACGTCACCCTTGACCACCACTCCGCCAAAGACGAAGCCCGTAACGCCAACGACGATCCGTCGAGTGACATCAATGCCGCCTCTGACGACGATTTCAGTGACAAGAAACCCTGTGACCTCGACCCCACCAACTCTGAGTCCTCGAGTCACACCGGCCCTTGCGACAACGAAGTCAACGGCCTCGAGCCCGCCAACGGCGACCACCCCACCGGCTACAATGTCACATTGGACGCCTGCTAGCCCACCGCCAATCGCCACGGAGCTACCGACTCCGACGAAGACAACGTTTGCCACACTGAGTGTGTCGCCCTCGTCAAGTGTACGACCAACACCAACGGCTCGAATCCCACCTACACCGGCGTCTATATCGACCAGCGAGAAACCAGTCACAAACATATCAACGACCGCACAACCATCGATCGGAGATGAAGCATCGCCTCCAAAGCCGCCGGCTCCTTCGGCGAAGACACCACACTCGACCACGGTTCGCCCGTCGGTCACAAATCCACCGAGCAAGGCTCCTGCCACAAAGAAGACCCCTTGTCCACCAACACTGACGCCTCTGTTCAACGGCACAAGTCCAAATTCAACTCAAAATGACCTCAATGTCACCAAGAAACCGACCACACCCAAACCAAAAGCACCATCAGCCAGTACAATGATACCGACCACAACGTCACCGCAGAACACTCGAAACAACACGGCATTCCCGAGACCGGAGCCGAATCCGATCCCGCTTTCGGCCAATGTGAGCGTAACGGAGGAGAGCAAGCGCAACACCCCTTCACCGAGCGAATCGCCTGATCTCATCAGTATAGTACAAACCGACCAGCGCAAGCCCATCCCTGTGGTCACGAAGCCGCACAATTCCGTGCCTCTTTACGACAGCCCCAAGCAACAAGAGTACGAACGATACAAGCGCACGACTTCCCCAAAGCCGACTGATTCGAGTTCAAGTAGCGGAGGTGAAGATATTGACCGTGGATCGATGGTGATCGTTGGTGGTCGAAACCGAACACACTTTGTCCCGGGAGCCGACGTCAAAGTGTCCGTATTGGCGCGGAAGGCTCAGGAGATTGTTGAGGGCGTGTGCGGTGCACTGACGGTCGCGATGACGGCGCTGCTCGTTTTTTGCCACATGGTCGCACTGTATTCGCCGACATGGCTGCCTTCTCGGCGCAATTCGAGAATCGCCAACCAACACACGTGGCTGTCACCGAATACGTGGGAGCTACTCGTGGTCTACACGTACTTTCAACATGTCGGCTCGATTTCGATGATGGACCTCACGAAGGCGCCCAACTTTGTGGTCGACTTCACGGATTCCTTTGCGTGGACGAATTTTAACGTGGCATCGAGGGGTAGTGGCGTCACGAGACGTCTCGAGTACTTGATCCTCATGGGCATGGTCGCGTACGCCGACCGATTGGGCCTTGAGGAAGGCAAGCTGCTAGCATACACGACGCGTGCATTCTTCGCTGCGGTCGGCATCGTCGTCGGCTGTTTCTTTCTCGCGATTCTGCTGCAGCAATGTCGCGACAAGCTGCGGCCCACAATTACTGACGCGACGCATCCTTTTGGGCTATGCATTCTCGGGTTGGGCACTGTGCTTTGGATGGTCGGTATCCTCCCACTGAGTGCGACGTCGTCGTACGAGTTGCGGATGCAGCTTCAGTTCTCGCTCAACAGCGACCTATCCGTCATTGTGTTTAATCTCGTCGTCGTCGTGCTCGGTGGTCTCATCTTGCTGCTTCACCGCGTGCAACTCGTCCAACCAGACGACGCCATGGACTACCGCCACGTCGCTGTCTTTGGCACGCTGTACGCCGACGTCAAGCGGAACGCTCGGTTCTTTTTTGCAGTCTTCTCGCTGTTTCAAACAGCATTGGGCTTGTCGGTTGGCGCCATCGAGGATGGTCCGAACCAAGTTGTCGCGCAGTTGATTCTCCACGGTGCGTTTGCCGTCGTCTTGGTCGCCGTGCGCCCGTACCACCAGCCAGCGGTCAACATATTTGTCGGCGCCGTGACGGCGTTTCGCGTGGTCAACTTGCTGCTCGCCAATTCGTTCGTCGCCGTCAACGCGATGTCGCTCGAGAGACGTGGCGTGCAAGCAAAAGTTTTTGTGTTTGCGAATTTCGTCTTCGTGCTTTCGATTTTCTTCCGCCAAGTGCTCGTGGTCATCTACGTTTGGCGCGTGTGGTCCTCCAGCAAACCAACGATCGTCCGGAGCACTGTCATGGTGGACGACGAGAATCAAGAAGTTACCCAAGGCACGAGGTCCCGCATCATAACCTGTGGTTCGGACGCAGTAGTCATCGTGACACCCTCGTCGAGTGTGCGATCGCTTGAATGGAAGTCGATCCGTTCGACAGACACGGTCGAGTCCCGCGTGCCCAATCTCGCGCACCGGCCAGTGTGGTCACCGCTTCGGTACAAGTACGCCAGTTCGATAGAGTGAGCCCCAATGGTACGGAGTTTTCACAACCTTCATTTTGTTTTTGAAGAGGTTTTCTACTTGAGTGGTGTCTCTGGATATGTGAGAGAAAAAAGGTTAAATAACTATCCGGTACGACGACAGCGAGAGAGAGACAACGAGTGAGCAACAGTGCTACAGATCACACGTGAGCCGTCGACTGCGGCCGATCGGTTCTTCGTCGTCTACTCCGTCGGCCTCGGCCTCTTCTTCATCGTCGTGGTCGTCAAAGCAATTGTCGCGGTCGTCGTCGTCGCCACCGTCGCCGTGGCCCTGCTCGACCCATTGGATCTCGTGGTTGCGTAAAAAGTGCATACAAATAGCCTTGAGCTGCACGGCGTTGCTTTCGTTCGCGGCCGCGAGAATGTCGCCGACGCTGTCGACGTGGACCGCGTGCTGCAACACGCGCTCGCAGTACTGCTTGAGATGGTCCAGCATAAACTGGTCGGCCACGACCAGCAGCTCCAGCAGCACATCGAGATCAAAGCTGGACGATGGCGACACCACCGCTATCGGCCGCGGATGGAAAGTCGTTGTTCTCGTCATGGTCGCCGAAGCGCCAAAGCAGCCAATCGTTGCACGTCGTCTTCGGTCGCCATCGCCATCTTGCTGTTGGTGGTGGTCATACGGAATACACTGCGAGCTGCGCGCCGCGTCATTGCCATTCGAGAGCCGCTTGGTCTCGTCGTCGTGGAAAACGTACTCGTATTCACTCGCCGCCGCACTTGCTGTCCCCGCCACGACCTCGTCGTCTTCGTACTCGAGACACTCGCCCGAGTACAAATACTCGAGCATGCGCACAAAGACAACGTACCGAATCTCGGGCACGACAATCTGCTTCTCGTGGGACTCGCGAAAGCCGCCGGAAAACATGCCGCGGAATCGCTCACTCAACAGCGACAAGATAATCTTGTGAGCATACACGACGCGGCCCTCGACGAGAAACGAAATGTCGGAGAATTCGTCGCTATTCACAAAGTGGCGGAGCGACTTTTGGAGCACATGGAGTGGCGACGCCGTCGACGAGATCATGGCACGAGGCGCTGGGTCCGTGTCCAAGACATAAAAGTCGTTGAGGTAGTCGTTCCCACAGGACCCACCAAACACAAAGAGCTTGCGGTCTTCCAGCACCGAGCACGTGTGGCCCGCGCGCTGGCCGGGCCCCATGCCGACGACCACGACCTGGTCGCGGTGGTGGTGCGTGTGAATGTCGTTCGGATTGGCATAGCTCGAGACGTCGTCGTCCTCGTACGCGTAGACATCCATAAACCCACCGGCGCCGTCACCACTGTACTCGGTGTTGCCGACCGAGTAGCCTCTCGTTGGGCGGTGGCGGTGGTGGTGCGATCCGTCGTCATGCTCTGAGTCGTCCCGCTCGTCGTCGTCGTCGTCATCATCATCATCATCATCATCGTCGTCGTCGTCGTCTTCGTCTTCTTCGTCTTCTTCTAAAATCGCGGCGGCCATGCTACCGAGTTGCTGCTCGTCGGGCAACGCCGTGACGTCGACCCACCGCGTCTCGTGCGGGTCGTAAATGTGGAGATCGTTATAGCACTTGGCCGACGGGCCCGAGCCGCCAAAGAGAAAGACACGGTCACGGTGGCGCGTAAACGTCATGCCGGCGCGCGGGTGCGGCAGCGCGCTGTGGACTTCGACCGACGACCAGACCATGCGCCGCGTGTCGAGCACGTGAATGTCATTCAGTCGGCGCTGGCCGTCCCAGCCGCCAAAGACCACAATCTGGTCGCCATGCACGACCGTCGAGCTGTGGTTCGCGCGCGGCACGGGCAAACGACCGCTCGCGACGACGCGGCCCCACTCCATCGTGTCAATATGGAGCGCGTGGAGATCGTTAAGGTACTCGCGGCCGTCGCCGCCGCGAAACACGAGAATGCTGCGCAAGTGGGCAATGTAATCGGCCGTGTGCATGTTGCACGGGCCGGGGGCCTTGCCCACGACGCGCGGCTTGCTCCAGACCATGTGCTGGTCCTCGAGCGTGAGCACGTGCATGTCGTCGGCCGCGAGTGGACCGCTGCCGAGCCAGCCACCGACTATAAAGAGCTTGCGTTCCGCGAGCGTGGCCGTGTGGCCATTGCGGCCGGCCGGTGGCGTGCCCCGCACGAGCGGCGCCTTGAGCGGCGTCCACGTCGCGGTCGCGCTGTTAAAGAGGTAGAGCGAATTGTGGTTGCACCGGCCGTCGTAGCCGCCAAAGATCAGCAGCTCGGTGCGCGAAAGCGGCGTGGCCGTGTGGTTCTTGATCGTGGGCACGGCGCCCTGGACGCGCACGGCGTCCCAGCGCATGTGCGGCATTGTAACTAGCGGAGGACAGAGGAGAGGAGAGAGGAGGGGGGAGAGGAGAGGAGATGGAGGAGGAGGAGGAGATGGAGGAGGAAGAAGACCCGCCGCCGTCGGGGACGGAGAGAGGGAAGCGCCACTGGCCTGATCGACGCTCGGGGGCGCGTGCGTCCCAAGTCCCTCGAGGACAGCGAGAAAAATAAGAGAAAAGAACACGCGTTCACAATGATAGACTTGAAGTACACTAATATTACATTCATAGACATTTCTGAGACAGGTAGCAGGAAGAATAGACCGTCTTGTATTCAGGGTATTTGGATAGCATGATGGCTACACTGCACAGGATCCAGAAGGAAAGTTCATGTTTTCGTTTACTTTCTACTAACGTTATTCGAATACTGCTTCATGGAAGAGGAACAACCCACATTTAATACACATACTGTTGTCTTCGATCGACATGTTTTTTTTCTCTATAGCTGTGCGAGCCGCGCGGTGCGCCGCGGTACGTGGTCGAGCGCGTCGTCAAACTCGCTGCCCAGGCGCTGCGGCGGCGACATCATGAGCGTCACGTAGACGCCCGAGCCGCCCAAAATCGGGTTCGTGTCCAGATTAATGCCGTGCTTGACTGACTCGCGCGCGTCGTAATACCCCGGTGTGTCGGCCTCTGCCGCTGCCGCGACGATCGAGCGGCGCTCGGCAAAGAGCCGAATGAACGTGGCCAAAATAAAGAACACGCGCACGAGCCAGAGCAGCAGCACGAGCATCGTAATCACGACGATCGTGTCGCCAGCACGCTTGCGGCCCGCGACCGAGACACTCGAGGTGGGGAGGAACGCAAACGCGACGCTGTAATTCAGGATCTTGAGCGCGCACACGGCCGCGGTCACGAGCAGCGGCGTCTGGCTCGTGAACGGCGAGCACAGCAGCGCGACCATGAGGTACCCAATGACAATAATCAGCGCGACTGTGAGCTGTGATGACGCCTCGCGGATCGCACCGACACACACGCCCAGCGTGACCTGCGTGAGCGCCGTGGCAATAAAGAACCAGCGGAAACCCGGCGAGTGCTCGGCGTAGAGCGAGCCGTAGACCTTGAGCATGGAGCTGCTCATGAGCTGCTCGTCGTTCTTGGAGAGCACGACGTACGCGAGCCGCGCGAGCACGAGTCCACAGAGAATCACAAGCACGACCACGGCAAGCGCCGTGCTGGAATGCTCTGATTCCAGGTCAAACGTTGCGAGCATCGTGAGCGGATAGAGCGAGAGGAACCAGACCATGACACCAAAGCCCAGCACCCAGAGCGTGCCGTGGCGTTGGGTCGGGTAGTTGCTGGCCTGTGCGGCAGCCGACACGACCGAGCTCTCGAGATCGAACTTGTCTTCCTGCGTTTTCTTGCCACACACCATGAGCGCGACAAACACGAGACAGAGCACGCCCAGCAGAACGACGACGCCGATCACGCCGTTGACTAGCAGATCCGACCCGTCAATGCCAATGCGATCGCCAAACAGGTCCAAGCCCATCGTGACATTCGCGACTTGGTCCAGACGACGCAGCGGCGCCGGCGCCGCACGCACAAGCGCGGTGCGCTGCATGAGGAACGTGGACCACGCAAACGAGTCGGAGAATTGCGCCATGAACGGCGGCATCGCGGTCAGCTCCATTTGCGAGAGCGAGGCCAATTGCTGGAGGTACCCCGTGTACAGCAGTAGCTCCCAGCCGTTTGCGCTGAGCCATTCGTGGGGCCACGTGAGCCACGGCGCGTCAAACGCAAACACGTGCAGCATCGCGAGCAGCATAAACGACATGACGGCGCTGACCACGCACATGTACACGGCCGCCTCGTGGAAACTGGACTGCGACTGGAAGGTCACGACGGGCGTGGCCGCCGTGTCGTTAGTCGTGTCGCTGTGCGGGGCCGGCGCGGCCGTGGGCAGGGTCACGACTGGCGGGATGGTAATCATTGCCGGCGGCGGAGAAGTGGACGAGTTGGACGAGCCGTCGCTTCCGCTGGCGGACGAGTCGTAGTCGCTCGCTTCTTCGTCGCTCGAGCCGCCACTTTGTGCGTCATTTTCCATCGTGTTTTTCGTGCGTGGCGCGTTGTTCGTCGTTGAGGTGGCCAAATAGGGGTTTGCTCTGCTCTCCGTTGTAGACGACACGAAGTTTGCATTTCGTCCGTTCGCAGGGGAGGACGGCGCGGTGTTTCCGGTATTCAAAGGCGCGCGCGGGGTGTTGGGAACAGGCGAACCGTTCGCACTGAAAGGAGGAGTAGACGGAGATCCTGGTGGCCGCGTGACTGGCGAGGATGTCGTTGGCTGCGGTTTTGACGTCGGGATCGGGGTGGGTGATGGAGTTAGAGATGGCGGCGCAGTCGTACTCGGCGCGTGCGTAGAGGGCGGACTTTGGCTGGCCACTGGGGCCAACGTCGTGGACGGAATTTGGCTGGACGACGATGGCGCATTGCCTGGCGGCGCTGTCGTGGTCGAAGCAACCGGAGTTGTGACTGAGAGCAGAGGGAAGATGCGAGGCACGATCGTCTCGTCAGCATGAGATCCTTTCGAAGAAGACGCCGATTCTGTAACCTGTAGCCATCGATACCCGTCGCCAACGTTGACGGCATTCGCTGAAATTGTCGCGATCGCGATCACCAGCGTAGCCGCAACGATCGTGCGTCTTGTTCTTCTCGACAGCATGGTGAAGATGCTCACAAAGACTCAATGCCAACGTCTGAAAGGGGCGATCGATCGCCTGAGTCGGTGCTTGGAAGAGGAGGGGGAGAGTCTCGCTTGGGTCGCTGACAGATCCTTCGCAGTATGGTCTGACGACGTGGTTCTATTGTCTACGCCCGCCTTTCGCGTCAAGCAAAACTCTAGCAATGATGCATTGCTCTCATCTCCAGGCTGGGTGACTCAGTCCACGCAATGCAAACGACTCTATCGGCTCCCACCAAAGGCTCTGGCGGCGTCGTCCGTAATAATCCCGTCAGTTCAGCACCATACGCCTCCGGACGGTGCTGGATACCTCCACACAGCAGTGACACGAGAGTCCACAGTGATTACCAACATACAGCCGGATGCAGCCATTGTCAGAAAAGTGCGCGGACTCGCGCTTACAGCCTCAAGGACACGGTGCGAAATCCCGACTGTCGACCGATCCGCAGTAGAGGCTTGGGAGCTCCCCATCTGGTGAGACCAACTGCCGCATCATCTGCCAGCCCGGAGATATGCGGATAGTGACATATGGTTCGCAATAGTGACACACCCAACTTATGCTCCAGTTCAGTGACATCGTATGACATCTTCCAGAACTAGTGTGGGCTACATCATTTGTGGTATAGTTCCCTCTATTGAGGGTATCAACAGTACACCTTGGTGCGAATGACCAACGTGAAAGAAAATCGCGTGGGCATCAAGCGACGGGGATCTCCGTCCCATTTGGAGCTCCTCGATTTCGCGCGTCCGCGTCTGACACGCGTGGCCGACAACGACTCGTACGACTACCGAGACCGCAGCGGAAGGATCCGCTGGGTCCATGCCAGCAGTCTGGACCGGCACTGTGTATCTCGTGAAACTCTACGTGCATTTGCTGCTCTACGTGCCCCGCTTCATGTACGCACAGCATTGCTTGCGCTTTTTGTATTATTGTTCCTATAATACTCACTGCGTAATGGTACATCCACCAGTGTCCAGCTCAATTTGCAATTCAATCCATTCTGCATCGTTCTGCGCAAGCTCTATCAGTGTCTTCTCGCATTGACCATGGAGCTGACGTCCACGGCGACGATTGACCAGGCGTTTGGGCCGACGTCTTCGACGCCCCGCGTCGAGGAACCCATCGCGGGCGATGGTATGCTCCCGCCAGACACGGAAGAAGCGGCCGACGCCGTGGCCGAGACGACTACGGACAAGCACACGATGCGCTGGCTCGAGCCGGGCGAGTACAATGGCGACCACGTCGCGATTGTGAGCTACCCGCGGTCGGGCAACTCGCTCATGCGTGGACTGCTCGAAAAAGTCACGGGCGTGTTCACGGGCTGCGACACGCGACCCGACCGTACGCTCAGTCAGCAGCTCCAAGACTTTGGCATGAAGGGAGAGGTGCGTCGGATTGTATATGAGATGTACACTTCTATTCAGTATTCTCAGGTGGTGTATCCATAGGGCGTCGTGGACGACTCGGTGTGGTTTGTCAAGACGCACTTTCCCGAGCGCGTCGGGTACAAGCCGTTCAAGGTCCAAAAGGCGATTCTTGTTGTGCGCAATCCGTGGGACGCGATTGACTCGTATTTCAATATGACGCTGACAAACTCGCACAACAAGAGTCTCCACGAGAGCCAATACGAGCGCTTTGCCGACCGCTGGGACGGTATGCTGCGGAACGAGATTGACGTCTGGATGAAATTCCACCGCTACTGGACCAGCAAGGTCGACATTCCAATCATTGTCGTGCGATACGAAGACCTGCTCGTGCACCGGTGGGTTCCCCCATGAATCGTTTGCGCTGTCCTTTCTCATTGGCCTCACTCTTGATTGTGAATATTGTTACAGGGCCGAGACGCTGCGTCGCGTGTTTCTCTTCCTCACCGACAGTCCGTCCATTGAAGGCACAGAGTGGGAGTCGCGCATCGCCAAGGTCATGGAGTCGAGTGGTGAAAACAACTCGGGTCCGTACGTGCCGCGCAGTGGCAAGATCGGCGCGTCCTTTAAACACTACACGGACGAGCAGTTTCAGCACATTCTGAAAGTTGCCAACCTCCCGCTTCGCGGCTTTGGCTATGACCCAGCGACCCAGAACTTCCCAGAGGAGATTCCATTGCCGCGCCGACAGGTCAAGCCGGGCAAGTCCGAAGGCGCGGAACTCGAAGTGCCCATTGATCCGACGCAGGAAGTCCGCAAGCGGAACGATCTCTATGGACGTTTCTCGACGTGGTACCGCAAGGCACTTTTGGACCCGGTCATCGCGAACGACGGCACCGAACTCAACATGGACGAAGTATTGCAAGCGAGATTAAAGAAGGAGCAGGACGACGCACGTGCCAACGGCCATGGCAGCAAAGAGAACGAGTTGTAGGTAAGTAATTTCGAAAGACATGGATGAAAACAAAAGCAATCTGATCTTGCGCAATACTAAAGTATTTCGTACTGGCTTGCGTATTACGTGGCGATGGGTCGCAGCGCATTCTCGATACGCTCGATGGTCGCGCGGAGCTTGTTGGTGAGCGCCTCGTCCGAGCATTCAATGACCTGCGCGGCGTTGTCAATGACTGCATGGATGCCACTCGGCGTGGTAATGTGGATCTTGTTCGTGTCAAAATCCAACGAGACGTCGCCGTACTGGTCCTTGAACAGCCGATAGATAATGAGCAGATTGAGGGCCTCTTGGTCCTGCTCACCGAGTTCCTTGGCAGCCTTTTCCAAATCCGAGGGTGTCTCCAATGGCTCTTCTTCGACATGCACGTCTTCCTCCTCATGGACTTCCTCTTGGGCTTCCTCATGCGTTTCTTCTTGGGCTTCTTCTAGGGCTTCCACTTTTTCAGGCTTGACCTTGGCCTCCTCTTCCGCTTCCTCCTCCTTGATCGACTCGAGGCCATGATCATTATGGGTCACTTCGTCACTCGGTTTCTTCGAGTGGTCGTGGGGGCACGCCGCCGTCGGGTGGCCGCTCAACTTAAACCCGGCGGGACTCGCCTGTGCGTGCATAGCCAACGCGATCATCGAGTCGGCAATCATATCAGCCGTCGGCGTCGACGTCCACTCGAGCAAGATCCGATCCGGTGGGCTCTTGGTCACAACCACTTGCTCGCACACAATGACGCGCGACTCGTCTTTGAGATGCACAACATCTTCGTACATTTGCCGGATAAAGCTGAGCAGCACGTCAAACGTGTTGGTGGGGAATGGTACGTGTTGGCGCTGCGTGATCGTGCCGCTGACCAGTTTGGTGTAGGTCGACAAGTCTTCCTTGAACATCAAATGGGTCTGCGAATCCTGCTCCACGAGCAAGCCCGAGATTACGCGTCCTTGCTGCGGCTGGTCACTGGCCAAGCCGCCAATAGCCTTGGCGATCTTCTCGCCCTTGAACTCGAGTACTGTCTCTTGCATATTGGCCGGCGTGAAAATATTGGGCTTGTACACTTTCGGGTCGTGGAATTTCTTGAGCAACGCCGACTTGAGTCGCATCATCTCGTTCTTCTCGCCATGGACGAGCACGATATTCGGCGGCACCAAGTTCTCGACAAAGCCACTTGTGCCCACAAAGTCGGCGTGGGCCGAAAACGAAATGTACTCGACCGTACAGTTCATGGGCAAGATGCGACCATCCAACGCGACAATCTCGGTGGGTTCCGAAAGCACTTTTTTCGCGAGCGTGCCTTCGACAACGTAACCCGGAATAATACAGGCATTGCGCTTGTCCGAGCACCACCGCTCAAAGAGCTGCCGCGAGACACCGCTTTGCAGCATACCTGGACTGGCCATGACGACCGACGGACCCGAGTCGTCGAATTCGTCCATGCTCTTGAGGTCGGAAATGTGGTCAAAATGGAACGGGTTCGAGATGGCAATCTGTTTGCGGATGCGATCGTTCATCATGTTGATATACGTCTGGTACACACGCAGTGCCTTGGCCGCGAGCTTGGACGCGAAATAGATGGGGATGTCCTGCAAATCCGGGTGGGCCTGCCAGTGCTCGTCGAGAATCAATAGCAGTTCCTGGGTGCGACCCAGCGCAAACACTGGGATGAGACAGCGTCCACCACGGCGCACGACGGCTTCCACCTGTCCCGTGAAGCGACCCTCGCGCTCTGTGACCGACTGGTGGACTTGCACACCGTAGGTCGACTCGACGATGAGCACGTCGGGGGAACACGCCGGGAGCTCAGCCGCCATCAAGTGACGATCGTTCTCGAGCGAGTAGTCGCCCGTGTACAGCACCTTGACGCCGCCAATTTCAATCAAGTACATGCACGCACCCAGCACGTGTCCGGCATTGTACGGCGTAAATTTGATGCCATTGATGGTCTTTTCCTGATGGAAGTCAATGATCTCAACCTACAGAAAAACACATCACAGAGCGAGTATGAGTGTCTACCGCCCCTACACAAGACTACACAGCGTTGGACGTACCTTTGCGACGCAATTGTTCAAATCCTTGTCGTCGTAAATCTGGTCGTCGACCGAAATATTGCTCACGCGCAGGAAATCGCGGAGCATCATTTGCATCACGGCTTTGGTCGGGTGGGTCATAAACACGCGGCCCTTGAAATTGGTCTTTTCCGTGAAATGCGGCAGCGCCGCGACGTGGTCAATGTGAAAGTGCGTAATCAGCAAGAGATCAATCTCCTCGGCCTCGACGCCGTCAAAGAACGGCAGGCTGCCGTGGCCCGAGTACCCCGGGTGGACGCCGCAGTCGAGCATGATGGTCTTGCCCTTGAACTTAAGGATGATGCACGAGCGACCGACTTCGTTGCCAGCGCCCAGCGGCATGATGCGCATGACGTGGCGCTCGTCATTCTCCTCCTCGGCCAGCTTGCGCTTCGACATGATCGCTTACTCGCCGTGCTCTCTTTCTCTCTGTTTGCCGCGTCTGGGTCAAGCAGTCGCTCGTGACGAGTCACTCTTGCGAGGGATGCGTGCTGTGGGTGGCGAGCGGGTTATATCAGTACGTCACTATCTCGAGTTGCACGTAATGACATCGAAGTTGCTGGTGTTTTTGCTGTTTGCAACGCTTCGGAACGGGCGCGACGCGCAGCCTTTTCTGAAAGCCGTTGACAATGGGCATAGCACCGAAAGGCGCTCGCACAAGACAGTCACTGACCGCAGGGAGGAGTGGATCAAATGATAAAACGGCAACGTCGCTCGTCCAATGTTGTGTCATCCACTGGCCACGGAGTCACCCAAAATCGTGGTGGTGGGATTATCCCTGCGATGGAAAGATCAGAAAAAATGCAGCCACCATACAGTCGTGTTGCCGTTTTTTGGTAAAATTTCCACGCAAGGCGCTACCCGTGGAACTGTTCTTGTACGCGTCCGTTGCTGACACAGAAGCGAGCAAAGCTCAAACATTTTTACACCTACGATCACAACAGAGCCAATGATGGTGAGATCTTTTATAGAGGCTGGTAGTCGCATGGCGCGTCCTCATGGATATCCACGAGCTAACACTCGTAGAAACTAGAGCAATCGCGTGTACTTAGTAGCACCATTCAGTGCGGTGTTTTCAACTATGCTGTCGTGCGTGTGGAGTCATTCTCCACGGGTGCGGCGCAGGACAATACTCACACAACCCAAAGACAAGCAGCAGCCAATAGGTCACACACGCGGCTGTCGACGTGGGACGCCACGTCTGTCTGTCCCGAAGATGGTGCCAGCAACAGGGGCGAGAGGGACACCGCGACTTTTCGGCAGTTCTCCACTATCCAAAGGGGAAACCATCAGAGTTCGATTCGTAAACCAAAGTTTCTGCTTCCAACTGATCCAAGGAATAACCCTTTCAATACCGACACTGGCCCACTTGCTTGCACCTCAGAAACGAGGTTTTATCCCTTCGGCACCAATATTTCTGTTGAAGTTGCTTGTTGTTCTTCGCGTTCTCCTGCACAGTCCTCAGCCTGAGAAGCCTCCCGCCCCTTGGCGCGTTCACTCCCCCTGACGACTGAGCTGGCAACCGCGGGCGAAGCAACAGAACACAAAGCTAAAGACAAAGCAAGCCGACGACTAAGGACCAAGAGAGAAAGAGAGAGAAGCCGACTACGTACTCGCCCTCCAAGGATCTTCGTTCTTCTTCTTTCTCCCCATCGCACGACCGTGTGTACCCACGCGACATGGACGTGTCCTCCCTCATAAGCGGCCCCATGAATCCTCCTGGCGCGGCGCGGCGCAAGCGCGTCCACGACGACTTTGAGCCCCACGGAACGTACGCCTTTGACGACGGCGGGAATAATGGCGACGCCGAGAGCGGCGAGAGCACCCGCCGGTCGTCGCTGATCGGAATGTCAGGTGCCGACGTCCACAGCGGCTTCCACGCGAGCAATGTCATGAAGAGTCGTCGCATTGTGAGCGAACTCGGTCTGATGGGCGGCAACCAGCTGGAAGAACCGCTTCATGGATCGCTTGCGCCTTTGGTCGGCACCGGATCGCCCGGTCCGCCGGTCCTCATGAGCGAACCGTTGCAAAACGCACACCCTCCACCGAACCCATTCATGACGTCGGCACCCTCCATCGCGTCGTTCTCGACATCCCAGTTGGACAACTTTCGATTGGACTCGGGTTCGCTGGAACAGAAAGAGACCAAGGCGCGCGTGTTGAAACCGGTCGCGAAGCGCGGCCTCCACGGGACTCCACACAGTACGCCGCAGCTACCACCACCACTTCCATCGGTATGTAAACAATTCTGGCTGCAGCAACGTATCACTGAACCTCCTTGATGTGTATGTCCAGCTTTCCCACTATTTACCTCAACACGAGCATCCGCGTGCGAGTACTGGATCTCGCCAACTGAGTTTCCCGTCGTTTGGCAAGGCATTTCCCAATGGTCCGAGTCCATTTAGTGCATGGAGAGTGCCTTCCACAACCGCACTCATGCCCAAAGATGGTGGGCTGCCTGCTCCGACGAGAAGTGGACCCTCCACGCCGGCAATGACTGCCGACGTCGAGCCACCCGTAAAGTCGCAGGTTGGCATCGCGTTCAGTGCCACGGAATCAGATCAGTGTTCAAGTGATGAGGAATTCTCGATGGATCACGAGATTTCCGTCTCTCAAGACAAGCTCACCAATCTGTCTGTCCATGACATTGCGGATCATTTCCTTGATGGTGATGAAAAAAACACCCCGTCACCTCAAGTTCTCATGCAGCTCGCCCCCGGGTTTGCGAACATGCTCGGTGAACAAGAAGAGAAGAAGCTCAAGGAGATTGGCGCGTTCACGGTGGCGTTGAAAGTGAGTCCGGATCCGATTATCCTGGGGCGGGACCATTTCTATCCGGTGTTTGGCGACAAGATTCGTGGCTGCGAAACGTTCCACTTGAGCCGGCGGCACTGCGTATTTCATGTGGCGCGCGCCGACTCGAAGGATTCTTCCAAGCAGTACAAAGTGGTGGTGGAAAATACCAGCACGAATGGTCTCGATGTCAACGGGCGTCCGATGAAGAGCTTGGAGCAAAGAGAGCTACATGTTGGGGATACAGTCACGTTGCTCAAGATCAGAAATCACTCGGTGAGGAACTTCGACGTGATACACTGGTCGTCTGGCAGAAGACTAACTCGTTTTGTTGTGTGTAGGGTGATATTTCCCTGGCGTACACGCTCGTCGTGAATAACCCTGCTCCGGTTCAGCAGAAAGTGAAAACAATGACTCCCTCGAGGCGTTCGCCTCGAATCGCGCGTGGCAAAGTATCTGCCAGCAAAGCTCATTTGGCTCGTAAACCCAGATTAACTGGAAGCTCGGACCCTTTTGCTCTCCCGTTCTCGCCACCCCGGAAAAAGATGAAGTTTCCGACCATTCGCGCTGTAAGTGACGTCGTCGCAGTCAGAATACTATGTGTGCTAACTCGTGTTGCTCTTGCTCTATACAGGAGATCCTGATAGCCGATCCATTCTTCGCCGTCTCGGAGTCTCCTCGCCAGCAATCGCGCGGTTACCGTGATGAACTTTCTGCAGCCATGGCAGCACTTGGGCCTGTTGAGCGACTGGTGGTATGTCGACTGTCGCGAAAACTTGGTGCTGGGCAACGTTCTGACTACGACATTTGTGCTCAGATTACCAGCGAATGCGCAACGAAAGAAGCGCTATTCGCTGCAGTGCAGAACTCGAAGCGAATCTTTATTTACGCTGGTATGATTTTGCAGTTGCCATTACTATTTACATTGCCCTCACCGTGGATTTGATCCAGGTGGGAGTCAGTCGAACAGGCTACTTGTTGAAGATCAAGCTGGTATGCCAGCCCATGTGGATATGGCGGAATTGTCCGCTGCGGTCGGCGAAGGTACATGATGGTTTGCATTTTTGTCGATCCGGAAAGCGTACTCAACGTTCCTGTTTCTTCAGAGGGTTCAAAACCGCAGTTGGCAATCATTTTTGCCAAGAGCGTAGCGACGGGTGAGTGCCGTATCTTCGATAGATTGCTGCTCAACCGCTTACATGATTCTTCGAGCTGTAGCTCAGGCATTTGTCGACGCGGGCATCCGGCACGTCATTTTCGTGAACTCGTCGAGTCGGACTCGACTGAAATCAGTCGGGTACTTGAGGTGTGAAATCAAAACCTGTGGCGAAACTCACACTTGTGTCCCTACTGACAGTTCATTGCTTATAGGTCTTTGTTCGCAAGTTTGCTGAAAGGTTCCTCCATTGGCGAGGCACACGCACTTGCGCGACGGACAGCACTGGGAGAAGGCAACGCACCGTCAACACCACACGATTGTCTCTGTGGCATTCTTCCTGGTGGTGTGAGCCACGATGTATACATTGGTGAGCAACCCAAGAAACTCGACAGCAATCTCGTCCGGTCAAGCTTGCCGACGCTAAATGCTTTGCTGATCCCGTCGCTACCACCCTACTTCTTTCCTCAAGAAGAAGTCATCTCAGAGGTAAGAGTTTCGTAGTTGGGAACTTACCTGCGCTCGCTCACCTAATATCTTGAAACTTGTTTCCTTGAAGGTCATTGGGGCTCTGCGAAAAGGCAAGGTCCAAATCTGTAGCCTTCAAGGAGGCAAAGGTGTTGGCAAGACCTCCACGTCTGTGTACGTGGCAAAGTATGCCACAGAACGTCGGTGGTATAAAGATGGCGTGCACTTCTTTGACGTTGAATCAGCTTTCACGGACGGGAAAGATGCTTCTTCGAGCAGCGCGCTCGGATGGACGGGCGAGCAAATTGACTCTGAAGACAAGCGCCAGCGCGTAACTCGCCGGATCCAGAACGAGATTGAAGAGCTGCTGCAACTGCTGCATCCCAAAACGCCTGCTGATACATGTAGCACCACTCTTGTCGTGCTGGATGGTTGCGACCGACTCAGTACGGCCGAGTTTCGAGACTTCATTGTGAAGACGGCCCAGGCCTATCCGACCGTGCAAGTACGTTCTCTTTTGATTCTCCGCGCAACTCAAGAGTGGTTTGTGTACTAACACTTTGGGTCACCAGCTTCTGATAACGATGAAGCAATTGATGCCGATCAATACCCACACGAAGGTTGTCGACGAGAATACGGTCCAACTCAAGGCGTTGTCGACGAGCGATACGGCGACGGTGTTTTTGTCGATGGCAAAAGCTTGTCTGGATCAAGAGCGACTATCTCAAGGTGAGATTTTGATCAGCCCACGTCGCAAAAATGCCGGCTGACGTGGTGTGTTTGGACGTTTTTTGCTTAGCTTTGCCGAGTCTCTCACATGAGGCTCTTGCCAAACACCCCGCGATCACTCGACTGAACGGAATTCCACTCCTGCTGTCTCGTACCGTCCTAGAACTGCGGACGACCAAACTCGATGAACTGCAATAGTGTACAGCACCCAGCGGATACAAGCGACAGGTGCAGGCAATTATGTCGGGCATTGTAGATGAATGGTGTGTGCGCTCGCCGAAACATAACAAGTCTCGCGTGGAGGAAAATGCATAGTTTTTTGTATTCAAGACTACATGTCGATGCGGCTGGCGCCTTCGCACTCAAAATTCCGCACAATGATGCCGACACTGATGTGCACTCGTCCTGTAGCAATGGTCTTTAGACGACATCGGTCTGCCCAAGCCGTATTGAAGAGCACTTCATCGGTCAAGAGTTCTGGTGTTTGGCCAAGCAGTGCAGCCCCCAGTTCTTCCTTTAAAGTCCCCATCGGCCGCCACATCGCGACGGTCAAGCGGTGCTGCCCGGGCGCGAACGGCAAATGCACAAATCCGTACCCGACGACGTTCATTTGCATGTACGAGTCGACGCGCCACACTTGAAGAAGCAGCTTTGGCCAGCCCTGCAGCGCCGTCGTGGCAAAGTGGAGATCGATTGGATGGGCCCAGACCACGGCCCCTTCGTCTGGCATCACCGCGTCCGAGTAATCGATTTGAGTCTGCCCGATCTCGTCACCGGCGATGTGGATCCACTGGCTCCCATAGTCGACGCTCCACTTGCAGCAATAGCCGTCGCTCGCGCTACCAAAGCCTTCGCCGCCGACAATTTCACCAATGATGTGAACCTCTGGCTGGTGCATCGGTGGAAGTCCGCCATCGATCCGGCCGGCCGTCTTGCGGGACAGCAGCGACGTGGCCTCACGAATCGTCGCCGTGGTGGATTTCTGGTTGCCAAGCTCTTCGCGGGATGGTCGGGGTTTGCGGCGAATCGGCGAGAGTGTGGGTGGATCAGACGCCTCCTCACCTGCGTTTTTTGTTGTTGGAGATCGGTCTACCATTCGATTCTGTGCGGGTTCGGCGACGTCACGTTCCGTCTTCGACTCGATTTCCTTAAGTGCCAACGGTTCGAGCTTTTCGTCGCGTGGAATGGCTTTGTCTCGCTTGGTCATCAAGCTCTTGAGTCCGAGCGAGTCGCGTTTGCTGCGGGGCTTGGTCTTTTTCTCTTCTGCAGGCTCACGCTTTGGTGGCGACGACGGCTTGGCATCGGCTGCTACATCTTGTATCGATCGTTGGCGCGGCGACCGCTTCAGAGGAGGCGCTGCGGTCTCTCGCGGTATCATCTCCTCGCCCGGGGCTGCTACTGCTGAGCCCGTGGCTTTCGATTCAGCCACGACATTGAGGATCGAACGTTGTCGAGGAGACCTCTTCAACGGAGTACGTTTCCCAGTCGCAGTCTCGGAGGCGGTTTGAGCTTTCTCCTCGTCGTTTGAGGGTTCTCGCTTTGAGCTACCGGCTTTTGATTCGGCGTCTACGTTGAGGATCGATCGCTGACGTGGGGAGCGCTTCAACGGAGTGCGTTTTCCAGCCGCAGTCTCTGTAGAGGTTTGAGATTTTTCCTCGTCGTGCGGAAATTCTGGAATCGAGCCAAATGCCGTGGATTCCGCGGCTTTGTCGATGGTCTGGGTAAGATCCTTCCTGGCAGCTTCAGTGACAGCGGATGTGGGGTCCACCCTCGGCACTTCTGCCGCTGCCGCCGCTTTTGTCGGGGTCTTTTTGTTCCAGAGACTCAGGCGCGTCTTTGTCGGCGCCGTCGGTGGCGACTTGGCCTCGGCACCGACCCCAGGATCCATTTCGAATGCTGGTCCACTCCCCGCAACCGGACTGGGCCATCCAACCAAGCGCAGCATCAACGGTTTGTCAGCGTCGCGACGGGAAAAACGTGTATGATGCTCCGGACTCACCTGCGTACTTTCGGGACATCCCTGTCTTGCTTGGACGCCGCGGAAGTCGCAAACCGACTTCCTTTCGTAGGCGACGTGAGCTTCCGCAGCATGTTCCTCTACGGAACCAACCAAGCAGTGGTAGTCCAGAGACCCACCAAAAGTGCTGAAGGGTCACAGCGAGCAGTCGCCATGGTGCATCGTCGTGAGCCGCCGCTTGCTCTTCCTACAACGGCGTTGTGGCGACCGGAGTGTCTCCACAATCTCTAGTGGAGAGTCTGCAGTCTCAATCATTCAAGAAGGTGGGCCTGACCAATGAGCAATGGAGATTTGTCATCTTTTCGTGATTTTTTTATCACTGTTCTATCTTGTCAACGAGCGCGAGCTCTATGGTGCCCCCCCTCGCGCCCACATCGAGTCGCCACGGCCTTGTCGGTCGCGTCATGCTTCTTCTTCGTCTCCTTCTTCTTCTACGCCCTTCTCACCGTTCGTCGCAAGACTCTAGTTCTTCTTGGTGCGCATGCGCTGGGCCTTCATGCGCTTGCGGTGCTTGTGCTTGTTCATCTTCTTTCGCCGCTTCTTGAGCACGCTGTCGGCATAGTAACCGTTCAAGGCCGCGTCAATCTCGCGCACCACGTCGTCGACGCCGCGCATGGCACTGTCGCGCACGGGCACATCGTCCGACAGTGCGCTGAGCATACCGGCCGTGTCCCAGAGCTCGTCCTCGGCGAGCACCGACGACGACGCGTCGTGCATGGCCGGTTGGTCTTCGGACGAGCCAAACTCGCGGCGCGGGAACGAGCCGACGAGCCACATGTCGGACGGGTCGGCCTTGGCGTACTGCTCGAGCCACACGGCCGGGTCCGTACCTTCAAACCCGTTCGCCGACTTGACGGGAAACGCCGGCGCCGCGAAAATCTCGCTGCTGGTCGACATGAATGCGCGGCCCGACGTCGCGATCGAGCGCACACTGCAGGCACGCGTAGACGAGGCAGATGCGACCGACGCGGCGCGGCGCGCGAGCGTGGAGGCGGCGCGCAGAGCCATGAGGAGAATACGAGAGAGAAAGGCAGAGAGTGTAGCTCTCCAGTTTTTTGGCTGGCGTTCTTCTCTGCAGCGTGCGTGAACGAGCGGTGACCAGGTCCAAAAAAACGGATGGGAACGGTTGGGCGGAATATCGGATATCAGAGGGTGCGAAGCGCTACAGTCCATACATGATGTATGTGTTTCTGCCATATATTGGATATGGAAAGGCTCTTCGAGCTTTATGAACGCAAGAAGTATAGGTCCATCGATCTGCGCGAAAGGGCGCAATGTGGGAAATGGCGACGACCCAGGCAGCATTCCTGCGCGCGTGCTTTGCGTTGGCTGATGTCGGTCAGAGAGGTAAGCGAGATGAGACAAATGAGGGTTTGTATAGTTGTATGGAGACAGAGTAAGTTGTATGCAGACAGAGTAAGATCTAAATGCGCGTGAATGGGGGCTGCAGGTGTTCTAAATCTCCAGGATCTCAAATGTGCCGTTGCGGCAGCGCTGGGCATCCGCGCGTCCAAGGTATAGAAGCCTCACCATGATGACAATTCAACCACGAGACTAAGAAGCGGTATCACATATCCGTAGCTAGTGCTCGCTCACATGTTCAGCTCAGTGCTGCTCGCAAACGGTGCTGCAAACTGAGGCGAGATGATCAAGAGTCATATTAGAAGGAACTAATGCTTACTCATTTACTGATCTTATTCAACACAGGGCAAACCATCGAGGAGATCCAAGTGACTCTGGATACGTTCGTATCGGTGCTGTTACCGCGCGTCCAGAAAACAGATCTGCTGGAGCAAGTGCGGCGGTGCTTCAAGGCCTTTGACCTGCGCTCGCAGGGTTTCGTCTCGTTCCCAAGCTTTGAGCGTGTGTGCGCGAGCGTGGTGCCGCACATGTCGCAGAAAGCAATGTGTGAGATTTTCCGCGAAGCGGATCGCGACAACGACGGACGTGTAATGTGGACCATGGGCTGCTGATACGAATGCACAAAGGGAAACGCAGCTGACCCAGTGCTGATTTAACTTTACAGGTCACCTACAATGACTTTGAGGCCATCTACCTCATGGGCGAGCAGGCCCACCACCAGCACCCCTCACTACAGCGATCTATGGATCCGTCTTCTCGTGCAGTAGCGATGGCATCGGCCAGCCACAGGCGCGTCGCCACCCGCGTGGACCGCTGAATCAGACGCGATCTAAGATCTCTTTCCAGGTCTCACACGCAACTGAGGTGAAACAGAGATGGAATCACTCACCCAGAATCAGTTTCACGCACGCTGATTGGCTGATGGTTATTTTTAGCGTCTTTTAACCAATCAAATGGCTCTGAGGCCAATAGCATGGCAGTTTTTTTCTCGTCATGTGCCACGCAGGACTCGACTCGAATGGTACATCGTCTCATTTTGCCTTTTGCTTGCCCCGCCTCCACTAGGAGCATCGCCATCTTACTCTGTCTCTCTCTCACACACACACGCTCTCACCACCACAACGCTACCCCTCACAGCATGAGTGAGAACCAGAGCCACGCGCGTGTGACGAGCCCGTCGTCAGCAATGATGCGGCTCTCGCTGTCGCCCGACGATCTCAAAGACTGCGCCTGCCGCCCGAGCAATCAAGGTAAGGAAGGATATGGATAGCTTGGTTTTTGGGTTGGTGTGTTTTCAGGTGATCTCATTGTACAATGGTGTACAACGTAGAAAGTGCGACGAATCTGCTGGACGACATGAGTGATGCGACCGTCAAGCAGCGTCTCATGGACGCACTGCATCGCCCCGAGAATGCGTGCTGTGCCGACTGTAACGCACCATCCCCAAAGTGCGTTCGTATATCCATACAAAGACTTGCCGAAGGGAAATAACCCATTGTCATGTGATCCATAGATGGGCGGCGGTCTCGCACGGCGGCTTTATCTGCACGCAGTGCGCCGGGGTCCATCGGTCGCTCGGCGTCCACGTCTCGTTTGTGCTTAGCTGCACGCTCGACAAGTGGACGGTACGGCCGGCTTCAAACGCTCCACGCCGCCACCACCATCGTCTCCATACTCATTGTAGTTTTGTATCAACATAGGACGCCCAAGTCAAAGTCGTCGAGTCCACGGGCAACGACATGCTGAACGAAACCATGGAGTTTTGCGTACCCGCAGCGTACGCCAAGCCGCATGCCGACACGGCGCGTGGCGACCGCGAGCGCTACATTCGTGCCAAGTACGAGCACGAGCTCTTCAAGGCGCGACCGGGCAAGACGAAAACGCAGGCCGTGACGTCGTCGTCTTCTTCGTCTTCGTGTCCGACGTCACCCGTGCGCGACAGCGACCTGTCCAATTCCACGCCGACCAGCGACCGCAAAAAGAGCAAGTTGCTGTCGTCGTTTGGTGGACTCGTGGACCACACGCGCAAGAGCCTCACGGGCCTCTTGTCTCCGTCGTCGGCCAGTGCGGCGCCGCCAGTGGCCTTGTCGCCTGCGGCCGGCATGGTCGAGTACGTCGGCGTGCTCGTGATCGATCTCGTCGAGGGCATGGAACTCGCGGGCATGGACATTAACGACAAGTCGGATCCGTACGTGGTCTTTCGCCTGGGCGAACAGACCATCACGAGTAAGCGCGTCCACAACGATGTCAACCCGCACTGGCACGAGACGCTCATGCTGTCGTGGGACGGCGCGTCGCCGCTCATTGCCGACGTGTATGACCACAATACGCTTTCCAACGATCGCCCCATGGGCAGCGTGCTCATTGACGGCGAGACGCTCGCGCCGCTGCTGACCAGTCCGTCCGCACATATTGCTCACCGCCAGCAGCAGCAGCAGCACCAGCAAGGAGACGCCAACAGCGAAATCGATGCCGTGTTCCCGCTCTTGATGCCGCGGATCTGGGCACGCAACTTTGGCGAGCACATGGTCGCGGGCGCCGAGGGCGTCACGAAGGGATTGTACCGCGGCATCACGGGCGTCTGGAAGGACCCGATCAAAGGTGCCAAGGAAAACGGTATCGAGGGCTTTGCCAAAGGCGTGGGCATTGGCATGGCCGGCGTCGTGTACCGCCCGATCAAGGGGCTCGGCACGATGGTCAAGGAGACGGCGCGCTCCGTGGGCGTCGGCCGCAAGCGCAGCGTCGAGGGCGGCGGCGTTGACGACGATCTCGTGCACGCCGGGTGCCTGCATCTCAAGCTGCGCCTACAACGCTTCTAAATCAAGCGGTGAGGACCATCCACTCGAAATTTGGCCGCATGGCACGCACCGTATCTTACTCCCTTTCGCACCGCGAGTGCAGAACTATACACTACTACGCACGCAGAGAAACGTAATTATTATCTGTCATTTCCTCTTTTCCGGCCTGTCATGTCCCGCCTCAAGACTGGGAGAAGACAATGGGATTTGTCTTCTCGGAGAGTAGCAGCATCTTCAGTCAGTCTTGTCCTGGTCGAACGTCTACCTCACGGAGGCGGATGTATCGTTTCTCGTTTACAATGGGTTTCGGAAGGTCATCAAGTCAGTCCGGTATCGTCGGAACTGATCGAGGAGTAGATGAACTTCATTGCGTTCGTCTGTGGAAGAGAAAATAACACGCGTTAGTGCGAATGAAAGGAATCACATCGAAAAGCTTCAGATGAGCGTACCTGATGAAAGCGCCTTCAAGTCGGTCGCAATGTCGTCACAAATGGCGACGATGTGTGGGCAGCATGCAGCGTATTCGGCCAATTGGTCGTTTGCGGCGCGCGGGGAGCTCGCGTGTTTCTTCCACAATACGAGAATGGCATACATCGACTGCAGGAGATGCAGTGTCCAGTCCAACGGCCCTTGCTCTCGGTACAGGCGTTCGTAGTAGCTCAACAATACGCGATGCGGCACACCGACATCGAGAAACATTTTCAACACCCAGTTGAACGTGGTCGCGTCCGCCGAAGTTGACGACGACCACGCATACGCTGGCAGCTGCGTCAGTCGGAGATGCCACGAGGCAATCCGTTCCAGTTGCTTGGCCAGGAATCCAACGGGGAACACGAAACTGCTGAGTGCTGCGGCCGCCGCCGAGGGGCCACCCGATCGGCTGTCGGCTGCGTTCCCGTCCATATACAGCGACTTGCCGAGGCGCAACACCTTCATCTGCATTTGCCCAATCCAGTAGCCGCTCTCGAACGACGACGCCATGCTGACCTGCTGGGCGCCGGTCGGGAGACCAGCCAACTCGTACTGGTCGAGTCGCCACGCATTGAACTCGTTTGAACTCGCCGACGCCGGCACCATGTCAAAGACGATTTTCCTCCACAAGAGCTCGACGACATCGGCTTCTTCCGAATTGCAGGCGTGGATAATGTGCAGGCACTCCGACCACATGTCGTACTTGGACGCGAACTGATTGTACAACGTCGTGGCATCATAGATCTTGAACGTGAGCAGTTTCAGGTCTTGCTTGCGCTCTCCGACTTCACCAGCGTTGGCGGCGCTGAGGGAAGCCTCCAGTTCGACGGTCGCTTGCTCAAGAGCCTTCAGCACGCGCACTTGCAGTTGCAGCACATCCAACACATCACGCACTTCACGGACCGCATCGGCGGCCTCACCAACGTCTTCCATGCTCTTCAAACAGCCCAGCGCCTTGGATACGTAGTACTGACGCTTGACAACGTCGGGGTTACTCTCCAATCCCATGCCTTCTTCTGCATTGTCTTCATGTGCTCGCGCCCACCACACCTTGGCCGCCACGAGGTACTTACGCTGTTCCATGTACAACTTGACAAGCAGGTCTTGGTCACGCTCTTTGAGGAACTCCTCAATGAAGGGCGATCGAATCGAAGTCAGCAAGTTGGCCTGGCCGTGTTCGTACAGCCACGAGTACAAGAGCTCGTGAAAGTCACTGTCCTCTGACGCAAGCGCGTAATGGAAGATCTCCTCCAAGTAGCCCTTCCTGGACGCGTCATCCAAGCTCACCATGTCTTCTACCGCTTGGGGACTTTGTCCGCTCTTGGACTTGCCGCCATCCAAAAGACGCTGGAGGGTGAGCAAAATACATCCGAAACAATGTCGCTTCCACGTTTGCTTCACGCCCGTGAGATCGGTGGCGGCCGCGTCGTGGAAATTCTTGGCGCACGCGAGAGCAAGCTTGACCACGCCTTCGTAGTAGTTGAGCAGCGCATAGTCGTCGCAGATCCCCTGCAAGACGTCGACGCAATCTTCCGTGTCCCACATGTGGCACGCGTTCAAGAACTGCCGCAGCGATTCATTGAGATGGGCGTTACGACCACTCGGCGCGCTCAGCTTTGCCATCGCGAGACTCTTGTACCCCTGGTAGTGCCACAGATCGTTGACCGTGAAATATGACGGACACTGCTCGCGAAGCTGCTGGACGAGAAACTGGTTGTTTTCGTCACGACCCTTCATCAGTGCCTTGACCATAAGCTTGGCTGCGCTCATACCTTCCGCTGTCGAGACCAAATCGCCAAAACTCATCTTGGCAAATGTCTCCTCGAGCGGTACCTGGAACTCCATGGTCAACCGAACGACCGAGATGGCTTCAATGCTTCGCAACACGAGCTGGTACAACAAGAACAGCGATCGCTGCTCAGCCTTGAAGCGCATCTCGCGCTTGCGCTGGTCTTCGTTGCGAAGCTTGTGGTACCGCAGCGCGAGTTCCGATGCACGCGTACCGTCGGGATCGCCGGTGCCATCATCGGTCGCACTTTCAACGAGCACCGAGCCGCTGCCGATCGAGACGGCGTACGGACCAGCCGTCTCCATCAGTTGCCGAAGCTGGAATAACACCTCGCGGACTTCGTCAAGTAATTCCTTTGAGTGAGCTGGCTCATAGGTTGCAGTAGACGAAGACGAAGAAACGCGTCGACCAATCGACTTGGGGAACCATAGCGGGCGCAGCACGCGGGTCAAAAATAAAACGAGTCCGTCGTGCTGGTACGACATGCCGAAGTCGGTGGTCAGCACAATACGTGTGTGGGCGGCCTCGCGGGTAGACGTCGCGCCGTCCATCTCCGTGTTAGCGCCCGTGGCGCGCGCGATCTGGCCACACTCGAAAATGCCCTGCATCGCCGTCGTGAAAATGTACTCGTCGCTTTTCACGCCCGCACGGTGCACGACAGAGACCGACGCCGCGGTAGCTGCTGCAGAGCTGTTACCGTCGATCGTGAGCGGATCACTTTGCACACCACATGCCAATGCGATCAGCATACAACACACTTGCACATCGCCAAACGAGCGAATGAACGGCGCCAGTGTGCCTTTCAGGTCGTTGCCACGCGTGAGCAGCAGCACTCGGTGGAGCTGGTCCAGTGGGCGAATCTTCTTGAACACTTGGATGCCCGCATTCGACAGGCACAGGAAATGGCGCGACGGCGAAGAGTACTGCAGCGCCATCTCGCCCACGATAGGCACGACATCGTTGCCGAGCACGCTGCTGCTTGGTCCAGCCATCTCGTCGAAGGATCGCTTCGACCCAGCGCTCGAGCTTCTGGAGGAGGCCGCGGCAGCAGCATCCCGAATACGCTTGGACTGGTCCAGCGAGGTTTCGTCGAGTTCTTTGACGTCAACAATCTTGCCGATAGACGACTCGACCGCCACCGATTCGCGTGTGGTCGCCTTGCCGTGTGTCGTCGGCGCAGCAGCTAGCGTCGAGTGCGTGATCGGATCCTGCGCAATGCCCACGACACGATCTTGCTGGTCCTTACCGCCGTCCACGAGCA
The DNA here is from genome assembly GCA_023334575.1 of Pythium volutum. Taxonomy (NCBI): domain Eukaryota; phylum Oomycota; class Peronosporomycetes; order Pythiales; family Pythiaceae; genus Pythium; species Pythium volutum. The sequence goes on along the minus strand of JAADVC010000083.1, from coordinate 8,242 downwards.
GAGAAACACCGTGGTTGTAAAATCCAAAATGCACACTGGACGGGGATTTGCCCGGCGCAAACCCTGGCTGCATACCTTCCTTGGCGTGGTACGGTGGAGCATCAGCGAGTGTGACTGCCGGCGGCGGCAGACGAATAAACAAAATCTCCAACCGCGTCGGACGCTTGCTCGGCGGGATGGCGCTACCCACTGTGTACGCGCGTCGCGAGTAGACCGTCATGTAAAACCGCATGCCGTTCGAAGCGAGCGCGACCAAATTAACCAAAGCCGACTCGTTCCGGCTGACTACTGCAAGCGACACAATCTTGAGGTTGGCTGTCTGGAAAAGCCGTTCGTCGGGGCACGACACGCGCGTACGGCGATTTTCACGGGCATACTTGGCGCCGTCTTGGAGCAGGTTAAGCGTACACACGAGCTTCATGTCGTTGCCAGTCGCGCCCAGATCAAATACATCAACATCGCCCTGTTCGTGGAGTGCGTACAAGATATGGCGGTCTTCATCGATCGCAAACTCGAGCAATTTGCCGGTGGACGACGCGAGCGACGACAAAAAGCTGGGGAGGTAATTCGCGAGCTGCGACGTGTGCGTGACCTTGCGGCAACCGCTGCGCTGCAAAAACGACGGGATGAAAATGGACGTATCGACGCCCAGCATTGACGATGCACTCGAGGATCCACCGCCACCGCCATACAGCAATTCGTAGACGCCGCCGTCCGAGCCGCCAAAGAAAATGCGGCCGTGCGCAGCCGACGTCGCGATGCGGCGCACGACCGTATTGTCGGCGCTCACGCTGAGCTTGGTACGCTGGAGTCGTAGACCGGAAGCGAGTGTCTTGTTGTCGTCATAGAGCACGGCGACCAGCACGACCTCGACAGTCGTCGCGACCACGAGCAAGTGCTTGACCTTGTCCGTGAACACACCCGACTTGGGCGCGACACACAAGCCGACACTCACGACAGGCTGGTCCATTTCAAACACGGCAAACCGTCCGCGCTGCTTGTAGTTCCACAGAAACAAACGGTGGTCGACACTGGTCCACGCATGGCCAATCTCGGGCAACAACCCCGACAACGTCAACGCCTGGAGCTCTTCGTCGAGCGAGGTCGCAATCACGGACGGCAATGGAATCAGATTCCCTTTGCGCACAATTTGTGCACACCATTGTGACGCGTACGGCTCGAAAAAGTAGTTTTGCGGCTCGCTTTGGTTCGAGAGTTGATCGTACAAGTCGGGAAACTGCGCGTCCTGGATCGTGGCCTGGTCGACGCGGCTCTTGGCCTCGCCCAGCCCCTTAAAGAGTCGCAGCTGACGCTCGGCGTCGTCGGGCTTATTCGCAGCGCGAAGCTGCTGCTGCTGCGAGCCGTAGAGCCGTGTGAACGCCGCGAGTCCATCGTCCCCCATGGTTGCCCGTCCCCCGTGGTTCGTTTCCCCCCTTTTACCGGTTATGTTGGTGGAGGGGAAAAAGCTGCCTCTTGTGTGCCAAGAGGTGTCCCGAATAGCGGGCGGCGGGGGAAAGCCAGTGTCCCGAATGGGAGAGAGAGGAGGGTAAGGTTACACGAAGGTGACCTAGAAAAATAAGATACTATACGTTCTTGTACAGAGAATATAGGTCTCTTGTAGAGGAACCTTGTCGTGCATAGACGGGCTTTCCTTCTCTTCAAAATAGTGACAAGTCCACGACAAAAATGCTTCTCGTATCGACAGCATGGCTCGCGCGATCGCACCCAGCACTCGCGGCGCTGGACCATGTGACCCGTCTCATCAGCAACCTGCTTGATGTCTCGCTACTGCTCACGCCTCCGCAGGCAGCTGCTTTGGGCTATGTCTCGCTCTTCCAGCGCGTGCTCCAGCGCATCGATGCTTCTTCCAACCTCGATCCAATCCTCCGGGTCCACTGGCTTGGCCAGGCGCTCATGAAGGCTATTGAAGGTGGCCATTTCTCGCTCGTGCAGTACATCCATACAATCCACCCGGCACCGCTCGCAGTCATGTCCTTTGAGGTCGCTGCGGGGTCCGGTCAACTCGAAATCCTCCAATGGCTCTGCGTGCATCGGTACGATCGTCTCTGCGTCGATGTGCCACCAAGCCGCCACGACGTGCGGTCGATGCGCTGCTGCTTTAGCTTCCAGTGCGAAGGTGCAGCCAAGCGAAACAACCGTTTCCACGTACTGCGATGGCTCTACGAGACTGGGTATATCCAAAACATGGAAGACGTCGGCGACGCCGCTGCGGCCACGGGCGATCTGGAGATGGTCCAGTGGCTTCACGAACGAGCCGTGGAGAACGCGTTCACGGACAGCGCAATGGATAGCGCGGCGAGACAGGGACATTTGGAGATTGTGCGGTTTCTCCACGAAAACCGACGCGAAGGGCCGTGCGTGACGACGATGATGGGCGCCATGGTCGCTGGCCACACAGAAATTGTCGAGTACCTCCGACAGCCCGGTATCCACTCGGCCATTTCTCCAGAGACCATCATTTCGATGGCGTGCACGAACGGGCGGATTGACCTACTCGATGAATTCCGCGCGTTCTTGGATAATGGCGAATCGCGCGAAGTCGCACTGGACATGGCAGTCGCAAACGGACAGCTCGGGGTCGCACAATGGCTGGGTAAGCATCCGGTCTCCACTGACGCGCTCAGCAAAGCGGCCATGGACGGCCACGTAAATGTCCTCCAGTGGGTCCACGAGCAAGACTGTGGAGCGTGGGCATCCGACGTTGTTGCCCAAGCCGCGCTGGCGGGTGAGTTACTCGTCGTCCAGTGGGTCCACGCCCATCGAAGCGAGCTCACTACAACTGTGGCCATCGACTGCGCCGCGTCCGCTGGTCATCTCGAACTTCTGCAATGGATGATTGAACACACGGGTGTGCAATGCTCGACCGACGCAATGGACGACGCCGCCACGAACGGCCATCGCCACGTAGTCGAGTGGCTCCACGAACGGGGCACGGGGTACACGACCAACTGCATGGACGGCGCCGCACAGCACGGCCATTTGGAGCTGCTCGTGTGGCTCCATGACCACGGATACGATCGTGTCTCGCCCAATGCCATGCGGTCCGGGTCGCTCGATATCGTCCGGTGGCTCCACGAGCGGTTCGCCGTTCCGGTTGATCCCGGTGCCGTGATACGCTCGATCGCGCTTGGCGATTTGCTCTTTATGAAGTGGATCCACGCCAACACGCACGTGCGCGTGAGTCCGCGGCTCGTGCAGCTCGTGCTCCCCATGGGCCACACACACATGCTCGAGTGGATGCGCACGCATCGCCCCGACGAGTTTGACGTCGGGAACCCTCCTGGTGACGTCGGAGACGACGACAACGACTTTTTGTGAGTTGCGAGAACGAAAACCCATTGAATATGTCTCCATAGTGAACGCGTGATGCGTTTCTCCCAATCTTGTCTGCAGACACCTCCTCACGCTATAGTGTAGCCATTTACTAATTTTATCCAATCCAACAGTTTCAATTCTAATTCTCGCCAATGAACGACAGCGATTGCGCGGTTGCGCGTCGAGACCAAGGGATCCGTCCAGCGCACTTCGACACTTTCTTCATCACCCCCCTCCCTCATGGCGCTCACTCGTCAGCAGTCGGCGACGCTCGCCGTAGCCACTGCGGCGCCGCTCGCGTCGGTCGCCTATGTCGCACACGCGTGCTCGCCCGCGCTCGCTGCCATCGACCACGTTGTCGTGCTCATTGATTCGTTTCTCGACCGCGCCAGCGACTTCTCGCTCGTACAGGCGGCTGCGACGGGCAGCGTCAAGCTCTTTGACCGCGTCGTCGCGCGCCTACGGCCTCCGGAAACAGATCTCTTCCTCTTTCGCAATTGGCTTGTCAAGGCGCTCATGGTCGCGGTCGAGCAGGGCCATCATGAGGTTGTCTACCGCATCCACGCCGTCCACCCGGCGCGGCTCGCGTCACGGGCCCTGGCGGTCGCGGCCGCACGCGGCGACTTTGCGCTCGTCCAGTGGCTCCACGCGCACCGCACCGACGACGTGTGCACGCCCGAAGCCGCCGACTGTGCGGCTGCGCAGGGCCACTTGGAGATTCTCGAGTGGATCCTCACGCACCGCGCCGAGTGCTTTGGCCTGGAGGCGCTCATGCGTGCGGTCGAGCAGGGCCACGTCCATGTCGTCGACTGGGCCTACCACCACGGGCTCATGCGCCACACGGCCGTGCTAGGCGACCGCGCAGCATGGCGCGGCCACTTTGATATGGTCCAGTGGGTTCACACGCATGAACTGCCCAAGGCGTTTTCCGGTGCCGCGATGGACGGCGCCGCGGCCAACGGACGGCTCGACATTGTGCGATTCCTCCACGAACACCGCTCGGAAGGATGCTCGACCTCGGCGCTCAATGGCGCGATCCTCCACGGCCACGACGACGTCGTCGCGTTCCTTCAGGCGAACCGCACAGAGGGCATCTCGGGCACACTGCTCATGGAGGCTGGCCGCGCCGGCCGCCTTGATCTCATCCAGGCCTATGAAAACCAGATCCAGCTCGACGAAGACGAAGACCACGAAGACGTGCTACGCATCACACTGACAAACGCCGCGGGCCAGGGCCACTTGCACGTCGTACAGTGGATCGTCCAAGAACGCGAGGGCTTTTGCTCGTGGGAAGGACTGCGGCGTGCGGCACTCCATGGGCATCTCCACATTCTCGAGTGGGTGCAAGATCACCAGTGCGGCCAGTGGACGTCCAACGTCATGGACGCGGCCGCGCAGGCCGGCCACTTGGAGATTGTGCAGTGGCTCCATGAACACCGCGACGAAGGCTGCTCGGTCCATGCCATGGACAAGGCCGCCGAGGGGAACCACTTGGAAATTCTCGAGTGGCTTCAGCAAAACCGTACGGAAGGGTGCACCATGAGTGCCATGGACAATGCCGCTGCCAAGGGCCACTTACGGATCGTTCAGTGGCTCCATGAACACCGCGAAGAAGGCTGCACGAACGACGCCATGGACTGGGCCGCGACCGAGGGCGATTTGCAAATGGTCCAGTGGCTCCACGTGCGTCGCCAAGAAGGCTGCACGGTCCAGGCCATGGACAATGCCGCGCAGAAGGGCCAGTTGGAGATCATCCAGTGGCTCCACGCGAACCGCCGTGAAGGATGCACGCGCACGGCCAGCGACAATGCACCGCTCGAGGTCGCGCAGTGGCTCCACGCGAACCGCCGCGAAGGCTGCTCGGCCCGTGGCCAGGCCGTGGCCGCCGAGTTTGGCGATCTCGCCAAGCTCCAGTTGTACCACGTGGAGTGCGGCGAGCCGCTGAGTCCGCTGGTCGTGTCCATGGCGGCACGCCGCGGCCACTTGCACGTGATCCAGTGGCTCCACGCGATCGGCGTCGACGTCTCGGAGGCGAGACGCACGGCGCGGTTCCTCGGGTATCCGCACGTCACGCTGTGGTTTGACAAGCAGTTTGGTCCGCAGGTGGACCCCACGCCTGCCGAGACCCCGTAAAATGCGAGAGAAAATAACCGTCTATAGACAAAACATGTATCTAGGGGCCACGGTCGTAAGCTCTAATATCCCGCAGTTCATCTACGAGATAAAGGAAAAGGCCGACCCGGGCCGACCAGAGGCTTGTGGAGAGGACGGAGGGGATACGATACCACCGGCACCGCCGCGCAAAAAGCTGAACGCTGTCGGGGACGCGACTCGCGGTGGGTCGACCACACCGACGATCGCTGGCGTTGACGCGTTTGAGAGAAAGCCAAATGCCGACGATGACGACGTGTCTTGCTGGGGCGCTTCCACGCCGCTGCGAAGACTGAGACCCGCAAACACGGCGTTGGACGACACCGCTGGCGTTGGCGCTGGCGCTGGTGTTCCACTGCTACCGCTAGCCAGGAAGCCAAACGCAGAGCCTGACGGGCCAGCACCAACAGGCGAGGAGACAGGCGACGACGTGCTGGCCTGCAGGAACGAGAACGTCGATGACGACGGGGGCTGTACAGCCGCCGGCTCGGACAGTTGCAGCGACGGCATCGACGGCATGCCGTTCGCTCCATCGACAAAGCTAAACGCAGAGACCTCGGGCGAGCCTACAACGACAGGTGTGACGATTGGCAAAGGCGCAGCAGCAACTGGGTCCGTGCCATTCAAGGCGATTTGTTGGATCCGCTTGGTGAGTTCGTCGGCGCGGCGCACGAGCGACGATCGCAATTGGCGAATCTCGTCGGCATTGGCCGGCGGGTTTTCGCCCAAAATGACAGCATCAATGCCCTGCGTCTGGATCTTCTCGACGTTACCGTGGAGCTGCGCGAGCTGGTTCTTCGAATCGACTACAGAGGCCTTGGAGTCTACGAGTGCATCGATTTGCGCTGCAATATCATCGAGCTGTGTGCTGTATCCAGTGAGCTGCTCGATAAACTCGCTTCCTTCGCCATCTTCAGTCTCGTTTGCTCCTTCTTCTTCTTCTTTTACAGGCGGCGCCTCAACCTTTTCCGGTGGTGGGGGCACGTACGCAACCTTCGAGTCGGCTGGACTCACTGTGCGTCCGGACCGCATGAGCTTTTTGAACCGCAGCACCTTGTACGAGTTCATGAGCGAGCCCAGCATCGCACCGACCTCTTCGAGGTCCTTGTCTTCAATGTTCATCGAGTTGATGCTCACGAGCGCGCAACCGGGACACAGCACCGGGTGGAGTTCGAGGTACCCGCGTTCGCCCGTTGGCATGCGGATGAATCCCTGTACGACGGCCATGTTGGGGATCGACCGATCCAGCACGAGCCCCATAGGGCCAGCGGGCACATCAACCTCTAGAATGATCTCGCGGAGCGGGTCGCTCGCGTACACGGTGATCGCGGACGCGACAAAGCCCATGGTGCTGTTACTAGCGGCGGAGAAGCCTTCGAGCGGATTGATATCGTTCTTCTCCATGAAGGTCGCAGTCGTGGCGTCGCCCTCGGCGCCGTCATCGTCATCACCAAAGTTGAGTCCTTCAAACGCATCGTGGATCGGATCATGGACTGGTGGCTCTTTTTCCTCTTCTTGTTCTTCTTCTTCAGCGGGTGGGGTTGGGCTGGGCTCTGGCTCTTGCGTGACCAGACCAATAATGGGGGTCGGCGGTGGGAGCGACGAGAAAATGTCAAACACGGCGGGGGCCGCAGCAACGGGTGCGACAGGCGTCGCGGCCACCACGCTTGCGACAGGTGCTGCTGGCGGCGCGGCCGGTTGAGACGACAAGAACGAAAACGCTGACGTCGGAGGCTGCTCTGGGGCCTGAGTTGTTGGTACTGCGGCCGGTTCCGGTGTTGGCGCATCACCGCCAGCATTGAGAAATCCAAATGCCGACGACGGCGGTGCCTGGGCGGGTTCTTCCTGAGCCATTAGAAGGGGCGAGCCCAACAGATTGACCTCTTCGCGAGGCGGAGGCGCCGCCTGTTGGGTCCTGACTTGGGACGGCGGCGCCATGGACGAATCTGCTTGTTCTTGTTCTTGACCACCCACTGGAGACGGCGGCGCTGGTGGCGTATGGCTCTTGATCACATTAAACACCTTTTCCGCGCGGGCGCGTAGCAGGTCCTTGCGTGAATTACAGAGTGCCTGGAGCACGTGGCTGTGGTAGTAATAGTAGGTCTTGAACACATCGCCCTGCGGACTCTTGCACAGCGCGTCCAGTACAGACAGCGCCTTGCCCTGCACTTGCCACACGCGGTCGTCGAGCTTGTCGTCCAGCAGCTCACACACATACTACATATAAAGAACCCATACGTGTCAGCGCTCCCCCCACATCCTTGAACAATACAGTACATTGTCCATTACCTCATGGTCGAGCGATGGGAGATGGCGCAGTAATTTCTGGAGCACGTCACGTGGTGGGTACGACGAGCCGGCGGACGAGCAGAGCTCTGCGATCAGCGGCGCCTCGATGTCCGATGACCGCGAGCCTCCGCTGGACGCAGTGCCCGTCGCACTGCCAGGCGCGGCCGCGAATCCTTTCTTCCACTTTTGGGCCGCCAACTCGTACGACGACACGACGGGCGGGATCGGATTACGCCCTCCTCCATTGGGCAGCGACCCACGCGCTAAGGGCATCGCGGGAGGCGGTGCCTGCGGACCATTTTGGCCGTACGCGCCACGCGGAGGCGGGGGTCCGCCGCCACCATAGCTGGGAGGCTGCTGGTGCGCAGGGTACGCTTGGCGCGGTGCATACTGTCCGCGCGGAGGGTACGCACCCGGTTGTTGCTGCTGCGGCGGGTACTGTTGTTGCTGCTGTGGAGGGTACTGT